>WJFA01001279.1:0-22696 GCA_009870155.1 Pseudobourletiella spinata | reverse complement strand
AATTTACGTGAAAATTTCGAAAACATTTGAATTCGCAATTTCCCATTTCAAAGTCTAAAATTATAATTTTTTAGCGTTGGCTATCATAAGACATGGTAAAAATTGATTTTTGAACCATTTCGCATGAGTTAGTAAAAAGTGAATTTTTTGAGAAACGCCAAAGGGGGGACCATTGCATTGGGCGCATGAAAATCCTCATGGGAAATCCCATGTCAAATTCCCCAGAAATCAATTTCGTGACACTTTACCTTCCTCAATAATTTCCACACAAAATGACACTTTTTCATCAAAATTAAGCGACATACTTCGAAAATCCATCTCCAATGATGCTACCACATCGTAGAAGGCTATTTTCAACTCATTTTCCAAAAGTTTAGAAAACGTGATTTTTTGCAAAAACACCAAAGGGGGACCCTTGGGAGCAGGAAATTTCTTATGGGAACTCCCATGTTAATTTTCCCAAAACTGATTTCGGTGAAATTTCAAATTTGATTTTTTCCGAAACTAAGCTTTAGTTGGGCGAAAGGATCTAGAGTTAGTATATGCTAGGGGTGGGTAACATGCCCTATTAATCCCAGTTCAATCCATCATGCACACAAGCTTACCCTCCTGTTTAGTTTTGAGTTTCGAGAGATTTTGTCCATCTTCCAGAGTGCCCGGCAGCTACCTCCGTTTTAGGGAAAGCATACCAGCAATAAGTATGGACGGTGCTAAGATATATCCGACGGCTGCCAGCAGCAACAGCGTTGTAATTCCCGTAGTGGACGCTGCGTCTGACACATCGGAAGGGTCAATAAGGTTATTGAACTATTCTCAAGTCTCTCAAGAGCTTGTGCAGTTGGCCCTCGGCGTGTCCTTAGTAAGTGATATACGTATTTATGCACACATTTATGCGGTTGGTTATATTATTTTTAAACAGTGGCCTGATCCCCTTCTTATTCCAGATTTGTTCATTTTTTTCAGCGAGAAATCCTGATGTATCTTTCCGTCGAACATCTCCTATCCTGCTCCCTGGTGAGCAAAGAGTGGCGGCGGGAGGCGAGGTCTATCCTCCGGAACAAGCGAAAATGCTTTGTCACCTTGGGCGGAAGACATCCCTGCGTATCATTGCTCAATCTGAATAATTATTACTACATGACCCAAGTGCCCACGAAAGACATGCCTTTCAACGGACTGAGGTTGCTCACGAGTGAGTGGGTTTGCTGTAATGAGCGGTACAGTGCAAAATGCATCGGGCTGTCACAACCCCTCCACCAGCAACTCCCATTTATACTGAGCACAAATAATGAGTGGCCCTTAAAATATCTAGAAATCCCCGATCCGTGCCTACTCAATTGCCCGGTCATGAATGAGATCGTGGCAGGTTTCGTCACGGGAAAGTCAGGGACATTAGTTGAACTCGTCCTCTACGACATTCCCACTACAGATGAACTTGACGTGAGGAAGGCGGATCAGCTTTTCTTGCTCCCAAAGCTGAAGATACTCCACCTCCGTCACGTCGGCTACTTGAGCCGCTTCAGGCCTTTCTTAACTCACCTGCTTCGTAACATCCAGCTCATCGCCCCAAATCTCCAAGAGATTCGCGGTGAGATTCGGACCCGTGAATTAATACCAGTATTTGGTCTTCCTCCAGCCAAATATTCCCTCGTAAAGGATCTTGTGCTCAATCCCGGATTTTTATCATCTGACTCCGTTGCTGTTAAAATGGAAGACGTGGCAGCAATGGTACTGGACAGCCTGGAAGTGACTTTTGATATGAAGAGTGGCCGACCCGAGGACTGGGAATTGGCAAAATTACTTTTGGAAAATGGGAAAAAGTCTCTCAAGCGCCTCAAAGTCTGTTATTGCTCCCTTCTACATCTTATCAGAACGGGGGGCCTGGTGACGTCATTGGAAAGTGTGGAAGAGCTAACTTTGGAATGTCCCCAATGTTGGGAGCTGACTGAATCAGCTCATTTTCAAAGGTTAATCTTGGCAAAGGCCTTCCCGCTCTCCGCCCTCTTCCCAAAACTCTCTGTTGTCCAACTCATCGGAATTGTCGGGAAGAGACACGACGAGCCATGCTACTGCACCCCACGTGGATTAACTGCTTCTTTGGCGGTGGATTTAAGCAATGTGGACGTGGTTCATACTCAAGATGACTCTTCCTTATCCTTAGCGACTCATTCAACTGTGCTCCGACTTTCGGATAGTAAGGTACTCTCACCGCTCACTTTCCCCTACTATGCCCAAAGGTTTCCCCAACTACTAGAGTTTGAGTCTACTCGCATCTCGGATCCGTGGAGCTATTGTGCATCCCTCTGGAGCTCCTGGCCGAATTTGAAGAGGGTCAATTTGACTTTGGTGGCTGAGAGACACGAAAATTTTGATGGGATATTCTGCGGGATCAGCGAGGAGGAGGCTCGAGTTTACCAGGACTCCCCGCCCGAGTTCCTCGAGCGCGTCAACATCGTTCCCACGAAGCCCGCAGTCTACTATTTACGGGGTAGGTTGATATACTGTGCGGATTTAATTATGGGGTATTTCATAGCAAACCGTAAGGAGTTGTGCTTCATGTTCTTGGATTTTCGAATATTTCACACCAAAAATATGAATTTCCCATCGAGAAATTAAGATTGTGCACCGTGGTTCGAGAGATCATCCATTCGGATGGGAAATTCATTTTCATTCAATTTCCTGTTCCAACACATAATTGCGAGAAACACATAACTGACGGACGTCGGGTGCAATTTCGTTTAAACTTGTTCTGGAGCATAGATAAATAAATTACCTCGAGCCGTTTTTCTGGGTTTTGCGATAACTGCCATTCTTTTTTTAAAACCAAAAATGTTCAAAAATTTTGAATATTTTGAATTTACAGGGACTTTTCTAAATTTCTTTGATACAATGTGGTTGGGAGTGCTATCTCAAACGTACGAAAGCAAAACTGATCAAAATAAATTTGTAAATACCTGAGGAATTTCGAAGAAAATAAATTTCATACATTGAAGTGTTGCCCTACTTTGAAATTGTGAAAGAAACGGTGCCAGTTGTCCCCAAATGAAGAAATTATGTCCTAGATAATGTAATAACCTATGCTTTCGATCAAGAATGAATCAAGTCAGGTCAGCGAAGGCATTTGTGTTTTAGGCGTTTTTGCGGGGGTTGAACACTATTGTCCACAGTGCATGATTTCGAAAGCAATTTCTGAATGAAAATTATCGTTTCTAAGGTATACATGAACGGATTTTGATTTTTTCCTTCGCTTGAAACAACATACAGGACCAATTGTGTCAACGAAATTTCGGAAAGTCCCTGTAAATTCAAAATATTCAATTTTTTTTTGAAATTTGGAAAAAGTATGACAGCTATTGCTAAACCCAGATAAAGAGCTCTAGATAATTCAATAATCTATGTTCCAGATCAAATTTGAACGAAATCGCTTCAGGCGTTCATGAGTTATGCGTTTTTCGCTGTTGAAACATATGAAATTGTTCTAATTTCCCGCCAGAATGGGTAATCTCTGGAACCAGGGTGCTGAGTGTTAATTCCTCTGGGAAGATTATACAGATGGTGGACATTATTCATTGTTCTTTTTTACAGCCCTGGAACAAATTTCCATCCGGGTAATAATGCGTGGAATAGATTTTCACCAACGCCCCCGCATCAGGAGGATTTACGTCCCTAACCTATTTTTTCTATCCAAGGTGACCGGCTACATTGCATTCCGTCGGATGCGCGCGGAAATAACTGTGTGCTGCCGTCCCAGAGGTACATACATTTGGAATCCCCTTTGCCAATAGTGACACAGTATGGAAGCTGGTTAATAATTTGATGTAACACTTGATTTTTTTGTTAGCTCTGAGTCATCTGAAACCTTTTGTCAATGTAAAGTAGTCGAATCGGTGAATTTTTGGGACGTATGCCTGCGGACAGCTATCCACGCACGGTCTGGAGGGAGGAATGAAGGAGGCAGAATGACTTCAAATCCTTGATGTTCTCTTGAAAAAAATTTTGTACAAAAGTTAAGTAGTAACAAGAATGTAAATTTTCCTTTGAATTTTGCTAATTTGTTGTTATTTGAAGTTATGGAAACTTGTTTTCCCGTGAAAATAATGTGAGACAGTGGCTTCTATTAAATTTTGACAGCCTGGTGTAAGAGTGTGAGTTGAGACTTTATAAGGTGAAATCACCAGTTCCCCCTTAAGCTGATTTTTTCTGCAAGTAGGCGTTACTTGGGCGAAAGACGTTAGGGTTAGCACATGCTAGGGGAAGGTCACATGTGCTATTAATCCCGAGTCGATCCGTTGTGGACGCTAGACTGACACTCCTATTGAGGGCAAAGCTACAATTACCTCCATCTATGAGGGATCATGGCATTTCTTGGCGCCTAAACTTTGTTTTAACTTCAACAGGCACATCATTGTGGTGGTACCAAACTCGTAGAATTCGAATGATGTTATTCGGGTGGTAGTGATTGCAATTACCTTCCACCTTCACCTCCTACAAAATTTATAATGAAATTTTGAAATTGTAAAATATTTAATGTACTCGAAATTATTCCGCATTAAAAATCTTCCACACATTTTTCTAAAGCGTTTTAAAAATATAAAAAGCATTAAAGAGGAAATAAAAAATTCACCTTTTTTAAAATCAATTTCAATTTTTTGAAAAAGGGATTTAAAAGGGATTGAAGTTTTTGGGGTAACTTTTTCAAATCTTTAAAAAGAACGTCTAAATTATTTCAGCCAAGCCAAAAGCAGGTAACTCTAAAGCGTCACCTTGCTACCATGAGCTCTCACGAGGAGTGCTTTAGGTCTGTAACCGAGCTTTGGAAATCTAACTGTTACCATCGCATAGAGCACTGTCTGAAACATACAGAAGTACCAAACTTCCGTGCGCATGGGGCTCCTTTGTCCTGAAAAAAATGAAAATGTTTCATCGAAAATCAAAATCGAGATTTTCTTATGGAAATTAACATGCAAATTTTAAGAGAAGTAAGGGTCCCCCCTTTGCAATATTCGAAAAAATCATTATATTCTCATGCGACCCCAGAGGTACCGTAAAGGTAAAAATCATGCTTAAAAACACTACTGAAGACGATTTCAGAACAGTTTCTCCAACTTCGGTTACGTATGCACCAAATGATCAGATCGGATCCTATGAAACGCAAATCTGATCTTAAAATGTCAGATTAGATCAGATGCAGCGCGAATCTGATCTTAAAATATCAGATTAGATCCCATGCAACGCAAATCTGATCTACACAATATCAGATCAGATATTATGCAGCGAATATCTGATCTACACAATATCAGATCAGGTTAAGTTTTTATTAGTTTATTCTAATTTATTAGTTATTATTATAAAATTTTATTATGTATTATAAAAAACTTAATTTGATCTGATCCGATCTAGATTCAAAATTTGATGATCTGATCCGATCCAGATGCAAAATTCGATAATCTGATCCGATCTAGATCCAAAATACTTTGATCGGATCTAATATTGTGTAGATCAGATATTCGCTGCATCTTATAATTTTGACGACAAAGTGACATTTTGTGCAATTTATTGAGGAAGAGAAAATGTCACAAAATTGATTTCTGGGGAATTCAACATGGGATTTCCCATAAGAATTTTCAAGCGCCATGGTTCATCATGAAAATTTCAAATGCAAAATGTTTTGAAATTTTCAAAAATTCAAAACCTACGACTATAATTTTTAGCAATGGCGATCATAAGACATCGTAAAAGTTGATTTTTGAGTCGTTTCGCAAAAGTTTGTAAGAAGTGAATTTTTTGAGAAAAACCAACGGGGTTGAAAATGCGCGTGTCTCATTTACGAACTCCCTGTACGACCCACCGCCAGCAACAACTCAGTGAAAACATGAGTAACTTCACGAGGTTTCGACCAAAGTGTGACGACTACGCTCGAATTTTGAAAGCTTAGGTACCAAACGATTCCTCTTGGCGAGTACTTTGAGAATATATCTTTGACCCCGATCTGTGACGACTACTACCAAAGATATGGGGTAAAATGTCTGATTTTAAGGGGAATTTATTTGTCGGGAATTTCCACTTGATTTCCTTAAACTTTTTTCTGCTTGAGAGAAAATTAAATTTTCTAAAAAAATGTGTTCAGTTTTTCGATTTTCAAAAAATATTGACTCGAAATTTCATTTCAAAATTCTGAAATTCTCATAGCTCTGCATCTTCAGCAGAATTTGAAAAACTAAAAAATCATGCTAGAAAATTTATTTATCTTTTGAATAAAACAAAACTTGTCAAAATCGGCTGGATAGTTTTTTTAAATTCGAAAATCCGATTTTGAAGTCGGTCAATTTATGTATTTCAGCGGTCTAATGCAATAACAAATTTCAGTGTAAAAGCGAAATAATTAAAGCTAAAGCTTAGTTCCTTCTTTAAATGATCTAACATAGCCGAAAAATTCTTTATTTGGTAGTTTTTCGTCAATTTGGTTTAAGTGGCATTTTGACGAAAATACTAAAGGGGGACCCTTTGGCACGTGAAAATCCTTATGGGAAATCCCATGCTAAATTCTCAGAAATTCATTTTCATGAAATTTTCAAATCCCTTTTTTTGCAAAAAGTTATTGGACGATGAACATTTTCAAGTTTAAGATATTTTTGGGACGTTTACATCCTAATATAAAATTTGTTCGTCGACAAAAATGATGACATTTGAAAATTTAATTCTCTATCAAAAAAAATTACGAAAATCTGTTGGAAATTGCCCGAGAAATAAATTCTTTACAATATCAGATTCACCCCATAACTTTGGTACCAGTAATATTCTCAAAGTTAAAGTACTCGCCGAGAGAAATCGTTTGGTACCAAAGTTTTCTACGTAGTTTCTGCGTAGTCGCTCCATTTTGGTCGAAACCTCGTCAAGTTACTCAATGCAAGAATGTTCACGGGTTCGTGAGTAATCCAGCGCACAAGTTTTGGCGGCAACAGCCGCACACACACGAAATGCATTCTCATTAAGTATGTTGCCGGATGCTTAATAGTTGGATGAAGGTCAACTGCGGCATTTGATTTTCGCTTATCATGGTCTTTGCGAGTGTGGAATGTCGCTGCGCTGTGGGGCAAAAAGTTGGCGCAAACGGAAAAACTGCTTTTTTGCATGCGTTTTCTAAATCAGAGTTTTCAAACCGATATAAATTTTATTAATTTTTATAAAAAGTTTAATTAGCTGCTACTATTTGAATTGCCAAAATATTTCTGGAATCTCCACTTGTTCCCCAGACAACGTCCTCCACTTGCTGTATATAAGCTTCCACAGAAGCTGATCAACCTTCAATGTCGTCAATCGCCAATCGCCATCCGCATCCGCATTCACGATGGACTGGAATTCGTGCATTCTACTTATTGCGACTTGCACACTTGTTCTCCCGTGCAGCACAGCGTAACAAACTTCGTGGACACCTCAGCAGATCACCGTAAGTACTTTAAGTCCCTAATGGCGAGCGCACCCACATTCTGTTACGTCGTTATTATAAATGTGTGTTGATTATCATAACACCTCTAATTTTATGATCCGTCCGGAGGACATTTTGGCCTGGACTCCACCACCACAACTGAGAAATCACACCTACTATTGGAGCGGCTACGATGAAGAGGGCTCGCCAGGTTTATTGCATAAAACCATTTTCTTCTCCCACTCTTCTTTGTGAAATAATCTATCAAAACTTCCATTTTTAGTTTTTGTAATCGATTTCGGACAGTGGAACGACCTCAGCCTTTTGTCCGCAATGACCGAGGAAGTTAGAAAGTATAATGAACAAATGCATGTACGGATGTACCTGGCTGGAAATGAACCGCCTAAACTTGGGACCATCGTAATAGCTGATTTGGATGGATTCAATGACGACCTCTTTGTAAATCCCACAGGTACTGTACCGTATGCGTTCTCTTGCGACACCTTTAAAATTTTATCTTCTAATAAATGTTGAGCACTGCTTTTGTGCCGCTCACAGTTTCCAAAACAATTCTATTAAGCCTAGTCCTCTACGTCTTGATCCAAAAATTATCCGAATCAGTTATTCAATTTCTATGCCACCTGAGATGCAGTCAGATAACCTGGAAGAATTTCAAATTTCTACTGAATAATAATTTAACATATTCAAATCGTTCCGAGTATGGACTGAATATTTGATATCACTCACAACCAGATTCAGCCGTCAACAGCTCACGTAATTATGTTTTGTCTTCACAGTTCACAAACTTGTGCAAGATTATATAAGGCAATTGTTGGAACTACACGATGAAGAGCATTACAAGAGATTCTTTTTTATCAATGGTAAGTCCTTTTATCGAAAGCCAACGGAGGATATAGCTGGAGTTGCCATAGCGACTCTCCTTTCTCTGTCCTAGGGGGCAGGAGGGCAGTATGTAAGGAGTTGTCCACATATTACGTATGCAGTTTTTGCCCGAAAACGATCCCCCTCCATCATCAAAGATGTCATAGGGGAATTTTCGGGATGTCAGACCCCTTCCCTCTGACCGAGTGTATAGCTATAGGAAAAGCGGATAGAACCAGGAATGGGTTGCAAATATGCTAATGCACGGACAGTCCCTAATTGTTATTGTGGTTGTTATGTAGGAACAAAAACTTCCACTTTTAGTGCTCAGAATACCCTACGCGGGTCTTAGCCTTTTAAAATATGGGATGTAGAATAAAGGTGTTGGTTCAAAATTTTTGCGAGACTGACAAATATGTCGCTAAAACCTTCCCAATCATATCTAAGACGCTTCCGGACTAACTGACATGGGGTACACTTTTTCTTGGTGAAAAATTGAAAATAAACATGTAATTTGAGGAACTTCAAGGACTTCAAGGAACAAAATTTCATCATTTAAACGAATGCATGAGTGACCGTTCTCTTTCACAGCTCAAAAACGGTTTAAGAGCATTTGGATGAAGTCGGTGTGGAAGTTGAAACGGTGTTCAGTTCATGGGACGAATCCTCTGGAATGGGTGCCTAAGCTTCTTCAAAACATATCTGCAAGCCAGCTGCCCAATAAATATACCGGAGGCAATGTTTTCGATCCAATCGAGTCGTATCCTTAGCGGGAGCCGATGTAATTTAATTATATTATTGGGACTGCATTAGTAATGAAAGTGATATCATGTTTAAATGTCAGTGTAAATCACCTCAGGTGTGAGTATACTGTCATATGATTGCAGGTTAAAATCCCATTGCATGTGTAAGAATAACTAGGAATAGCAATCAATGCTGCAAACTATTGTAACTATTGCGAGTGCAACAATAAAAATTATAATTCTTGATCAAATCCCAAAACACGGGCAGGTGAGCTCCGCATCTCCGCTTGGCGTGCAGTGGAAAAAGAAACATGGCTACATAGAATCGTTCGCAAGTTCGCACGACCTTACTTCATAACTACTGCTGATAAAAATCAATTTGGGCAGTGAACCGTTTGAAAAGCCAGCTTTCGCACACGTCATTGTAAATTACCACACACGATTTAAGACTCTAATTTCTAAAGACTTTGATGACATATGGTTAGATACCCATATGACATATGGTTTTTGTGCTACCGAAATTGAGAAAATCACGGATCTCATGGAAAAAGTTATATTTACTGTCTGAACTTGTGATAGAGTCTTGTATGCAGCTAATACTCCTGATAAACAGCCAACTGTATTTCAGAGCTAACTTCGTCGTAGTAGGTCTTCGAATTAATTATTCGGGATCGGTAGATAACCTCGTGTTCCAAAATTCCACCCTCCGGAGTCAAAGATTTTGCAATTTAAAACACGTAAAATGTACGGGGTGTCCTATAATGATAGGTCACATTTGTTTTCGCTCTAGAGCCCAAGTGGCTCAACGTGAAGCAATGATCGTGGTAGTAATCAAAAGCTGAGGCTTTAAGATTTTGTTTGGTACCATGCTTGGCCAGATCAACTAACTGATACCGGAGATATGGTGCATGGGTAAAATCACAAAGTAATTTAGCATTACCGCAAACGGGATAGATTTTGGCTTACTAATTCTAAATTACGTGGCGCAGGTAATGCGTGATAGCGCGTTCTGCAGATCTTCAGACGGCGCTTCAGGCCTGGTGCATCAATTTGTGCTACACCTGAACTCCAAAATCGACGCCATGGGATGCGTGGACTAACCACCACAGCATAAGAATGTCGCAGTTAAACACGGCTAGGTGCACTTTAGGAGTCAGGAAAAGGGCAGAAATTTGTAATCGTCTCCCTTTGGTGAGTGTCCAAATACCCCACACCACTGGACCACATAGCCCCAAGTGCACCAATCAGAAAATTCAACCTTCATACAAGCCTTACGATAATTCTGTGGTTGATAGCCTAATATGGACTCGTTGCTAATAACATTCGTGCGTTGCACCAAGCAATTACGTGTGCACTAATCCCGGCCTAGCCATTTAGGATATGGATAGAAACGCGACTGTCCTTTTCTACAGAGACCATGCGGACGTGGCCTACCCATCCAAAGACTTGCTGGCACCAAGCTTTCGAATTTCCAAACCAGGCGATTACTGATAATTATGAACCAAAATTTATGGCACAAAACCTGGGTGACATTGGCTGATTCAGTTTATTGACAGCACTGGAGCTGTCATAAGAAAATCCACTCTGAAACACGGTCTGGTGCACATCGGAACATTCGTTTGTTGCACCAAGCAATCCAAGCAATCAAATGTGAAATAAAATACCAAGGATTATGGAATATGGATTACAATAATTAGTAGCCGCGGTGTGGATTACGGATGATCGAATACTGCAATCCAGATTACGGATTTCTTGTTGTTTTCAGCTAACAAAGCCTCCAAAATAATAAAAAACCAAACAGTTTTTTTTGGTACCACGCTCAATTTTCTCGGTGCAACGGTTCCCGAAACATGATATGAATCCATACCGCACACCTTGCTGACACACCCATCCTTTAAAAAAACAAAAATTCAATCCATGCAAAATTGCAGACGTTATCGAGCCCACAAGACCCGTGCTGCCCCGGGCAGACTGTTCTCAATATATGCTTATCGCAACCAGCGACTCGCAGGTAAAAAACGGCGAGTCCTCACGGTACGTCGAAAAAATGACGCTACGGGGGATCTGTGCTAGCTCCCTAACATGTTATGAACTTACGTGTGTTGTGAAAGCATAAAAAGTAAACCGAACAGCAAAATTTAAAACATTGTACCCCTATAAGATAAACTACACTAGATGACAATGGCTTGACATTTCGCACACATGGACTGGACTGATTGCAAGACATTGTGATTTGAATAAAAATTAAGATTCAAATGCTTCGAATTTTTCCAGTGAATATTTTTTTTTTCAAAATGGCATTTCGTCTACATATGGAAGCATTTATTTTGTAGTTGAGCTCGGGTTTCATGGTGAACCTAATCCACACTTGCACAAGTTTTCATATCACTATCATATTAAACGTTGTGGTCCTCGCAGTTACCAAATGTCATTAAAACGAGTATATCTGCTCTAACGTCACAGCAAAAAATTCCAGAAGATTTTCACTTGCTACAAAAATCATTGCTCTAAGTTGAACCTTTTTTTCACAGTAAAACCTCGTGGCTTTAGAATTGCAAAAATGAAATATGTTGCACTACTGTTATGCGAGGAAAAATAATTCACCATGCAGTCACTACTATACTATAAACTACTGCTGACAAACCTGGAGAATCTTGGCCACTCAAAAATATAACCTTTGCAAGCAATTTAGCTTAAAGAGCAGGTAAATCTGAGCGGAAAATCTAATTTTAAACATTCTACTTCAATTAAATTTTTGTTGTCCTTGCCAGCTTTCTTGTAGAAATTTTCTGCACTCATGTTTCTCCTTAAAGCTGACGAGGATAATGTCGGGGGATAACGTATTATAAACTTACTTGTGTTGTAAATTCATGGCAAAAATTAGCTAACGCTCCAGCAATAAAGGTTTTTAAAAATCGCTGCGGTCATTTGAAACGAATTTTTGAAATCTTATTCTCGGCAAATATACAGGCTGTCCCAAAATGATGTATTCGATTTGTTTCGGGAATAAAATCTAAACTATTCAAGCTAGAACTGTAAGCAATGGCTCAAATTAAAGTCCAGTCTTTGGGATTACATCTCCTAAAATATCGCCGAAATTGCCATGCTAGTTTAAAAATAGGAACCGGAAAACAATTTTTCTGGGTGTTTTAACATGGGCGTAAACAGCAGCTTCAAATCCACGCACAGGCCAAACGGTTTGGCACAAATCAATGAATTTGGACTTTTTCGAGAGCTTATGACAAGAGCAATCTATTCTTTTGGTTAAAATTATGGGTCATCTGAGAATGTGACCTCTGATGACCCGACCTTCGGAAAATTACATGACCTTTCGACCCTAAATATTAATTACCATTGTCTTTAGCTCTCGAAAAAGTTCAAATTGATGACTTTTTGTCATATCGTTTGGCCTGTGGATGGATTTGAAGCTACCTTTTAAGCCCATGTTAAAACTCCAAAAATTCGTTTTCCGGTAATGACAATTCATGGATGCGTGCCAAACCGTGTGGCCTGTGCGTGGATTTGAAGCTGCTGTTTACGCCCATGTTAAAATTCGTTTTCCGGTTGCTATTTTTCAACTAGCCTGGCGATTTCGTCGATATTTTATGAGATGTAATCCCAAAGACTCAGCTTTAATTTGAGCCATCGCTTATAGTCCTCACTTGAGTACTTTGGATTTTATTCCCGAAACAAATCAAATACATCATTTTGGGACAGCCTGTATAGTTCAACGAGTATATACAGAAAGTCCTTCATAACGATAGTCATTATTTTCCCTTACTTCTTGCGATTTTTAAGCAAAGACGCATTTCTTCAATTAAAAAATTACATCTAAAATCCCAAAAGGATTTTCCAGTTTTGCATTTCGCGTATTTAGTAATTAACACTTGTAGTGACGACAACGGTAAAAATATGGGGCAACACTTATCTCGGAACGCAAAATTTTGTTCGCATAGGGTTTAAACAATTATTGCCAAGGCCAACGATCCGCGAGCATGCAGGGTGTCCCAAAATTTTATGTTATGTGCTCGAACGCCACCACGCAGACAAATGATTGTGGTCTCAATCGGAAGCTGAGGCTTTGCGTATTTGTTCGGTTCCATATGGTCATCCAAATTGGTGTAGAGAAATGCGCAATAGGGCGTTTGACAGGCATTTTGCTTCCGCTTTGATTCGTACGCATCGCTTTTGGTGCTACTGGAAGTCCCAACCCGACGTCCGATGGGCCTGACTTCAGAGCACGGAAATGTTATAATACCATTTGGTTTTTATCACATGTCATAACTCGGGAACTGGTCGTCCGATTTGGATGACCATATGGATGGAACCGAACAATTACTTAAAGCCTCAGCTTTCGATTGAGTTCACAATCATTGTTCTGCGTCGAGGCGTTAGGGCACCGGAGGGAAAATAAATGTGACATTTCATTTTGGTACACCCTGTGTATACCACCAACCAGCCAACAGCAGTAGAAGGATTTTTTGCGAAAAATCACTCAAAACTGGGATTTTCTCACAGGGTTTCACACCAGGTAACTTTTAGGGCTTCTAATGGAGTCAAAATTCGAATTTCCGCACCGAGGAGTAAGGCATTGTTAATTTCTCTGGCAGGAATTCTTGACAACGCATGGTCATTGATTCGTACGTTTGTGAGACGCAAAAAAGTCCACGTGTAAGTGATGAAAGTTTATTTCCTCACTCCGCTTTAAATTGATTGCCGTACATAATTTCAGTAAAAATTAACGCTTCGAATGATTTGAATTAATCCAAGGAATATTTTTTTGAAAGTAGCATTTTCTGTACTGAAACAATTATGCTGCATTTGAGGTCCAGATTTATAGCTACCCTGAAGCTCACTGCTTCTATAAATGAAGGGAGATCTGCAAAGCAACTTCAGTATGTTAGCACGACCACATAAATGCTACACTCTTGGAACTGTTGCAATACCTTGCGCTGGTGGTACCAAGTTGGCAAAATATTGATATCGAAGTGAACTCGATATAATTGACCATATCGAAACTCAAAAAATCACGGTATTCGTCGGTCATCCGGCCATTAATTATCGACTTTTCCAAACTCTACTAATAGAAATGACTAGTACTTAATAAGTGCTAGTCATTTGTATTAGTAGTAGTAAAAGTATAAGTTAAGTAGCTCGGTTAGTTTCTTAAGATATCGGCTTCGAATGAGCTCATTATATTTACGATATCTAAGCTCAAAAAATCTTGGAAGGTTTAAGGTCGTTTAAGGACTTCACTTACTCGGGTAGCGTACAAGATGATCGTGGTCATCAGCGGAATTGCTGGGAGGTTCCCGGAATGCGAAAATGTGGAGGAGCTCTACCAGAGTTTGCTTAGCAGGAAGGACTTGGTTACTGGTACGTACTAAAACTTGTTGATTTTGTCACCTCTTGAGACTCGATTTAACGAATTCTAACCACAGTGTTGTTCAAAGTTTGTCATCAAAATGAACGAGTTTTTTTTATAACTGCATTGCGCCGCAAAAGAGTGTGCCGCTTTTGCTAACCGCCTAGTAGCTGAACGTCTGATTGTGGATCAATGATTTTGGTAGCAATCGAGACCTGAGGCTTTGATATTTTGTATGTTCACTTTCTTGTACCCAACAAATTCGCATGCAACAACGCCGCACATCAATCCCAAGCGTTTTTATCAAAGCATCCCTCGTGCACCAACTCGTTTTTTTCAGGCTTTGACATTGATTTCATTTCAGAGGATGATTCGCGGTGGAAATTGGATGCATTCGATATGCCTCGTAGAATGGGGAAATTAAGACATCTGGACAAATTCGACCACTCTTTTTTCACTACGTCTAAAAAGCAGTCACAATATATGGATGTTCGTCTCCGTAAGATAATCAAAATTAACTGAAGGGGGCAAATTTTCAAGTTTCATGTAAAATTTGGAACAAATTTGTAGGTTTGCTCCTTGAAATCACGCAGGCTGCCATTCTGGATGCAGGTAAGACTAAAAATTGCAGGTCCTCCAGATGTGATAGGGGGAGCGGGCGAGTAAAAACTACCTGGCATTTTTGTAGAGACATAAACTTAATGCTATTTAATATCCAGGTGTGAATCCAGCCCTCATTCGGGGTTCCAACACAGCCGTATACGTGGCAGCATCCCAGAGCGACCAGATGAATATTGCTATGTGGAACCGCGCCAACCCGGATGGATACTTGTAGACAGGCTACAACAACTCCATGTTGTCAAACAGGATCTCCTACGAATTTGACCTCCGGGGGCCGAGCCTCACCGTGGACACCGCCTGCTCGTCTGGACTCGTCTGTATGCAACTCGCTCACGCCGCCATTCAGAGGGGAGAGTGCGACGCTGCCATTGTTGCGTCTGCCTGCATCCATTGCGACCCAAAGATAACATACTGCTCGAACAAAATGGGCTTTCTAAGTTCGGATGGGACTTGTAAGACCTTTGACAGCAGGGCTGACGGCTATGTCCGGAGCGAAGCCGCTGTTGCTGTGTACATTTGCAAGGAGTCCGTTTCCAAGCGGGCCTACGCAACGATACTGGGGGTCAAGGTCAACATGGATGGCCACAAGGTCGAGGGCATTACGTACCCTTCAGGTGCCGCTCACGAGAGGCTTTATCGGGAGCTCTATGCGGAGGTTGGGGTGGACCCTGCTCAAGTCTCCTATTTTGAGGCACATGGTGCAGGAACGGCTGTGGGAGATCCCACTGAGATGGAAGCCATTGAGCGGGTCTTTTGTTCAAGCCGAACGCCGGATAGACCACTTTACATCGGTTCCCTTAAGAGTTCCATGGGGCATGCCGAGCCTGCGGCAGGTGAGATTATTGACGTTTGCAATCATTGATAGCACTCTCTGTACAACTATGAGGGCAGGTAGACTGACTGAGGGATTTTTTGGATCCGTCACACAGGGCTTTGTTCACTGGTCAAGATCATCATGTCCAACTGCCATGGAAAGATCCCTCCAGAGCTCAACTTTGAGGTGCCAAACGAGAAGATCCGGGGCCTGACTCAGAAAACACTTCAAGTCGTGACTAAAACTACCCCTTGGCCCGGGGATATTGCGGCCGTCAACGCCTTCGGCTTTGGCGGTGTCAACGCCCACCTCATCCTAGATTTCAAGGGCAACAACAACAACAACAACAACAACAAGCAATCAAACTTTCTGTCCCCGCAGTTTCCGATCCTCGTCCCAGTCTGTTCCCGCACTAGGGAAGGTCTGGAGTCAGTTTTGGCCGAGCTGTCCACCCGGCCGCAGGCCCCAGGCGTGGCTGTACTCTGGCAGGGTATAAACGAGGTGGCGGTTGCTGGATTTCACCACAGGGGCTTCGTCATTCTGCCCGGAGGAGGGGGCAGGGCAGGCCCAGTTATTTGCCACCGTGGGCAAGCCGTCCCGCGGACCAGAGAGAGGCCCCCGGTTATTTTTGTATTCAGCGGAATGGGATGTCAATGGGACGGGATGGGAAGGGACTTGCTCAAGTTGCCCGCCTTCCGTAAATCAATCATCCGAGCCCATGGGTTCCTCCTCGACAAGCGTCTGGACCTCCTCAGCCTACTTGAGAAGGGATTCGGCGACAGTCTCGTTGCCAATATGGTTGGGATTACGGCCATCCAGCTGGCCCTTGTGGACCTTCTCCGCTCCGTGGGCATCAGCCCGGACGGGTGTTTTGGCCACAGTACGGGGGAGACTTCATGTGGTTAATCCAGTGGAGTTCTCACCTTGCAAGAGGCTCTCCTCGTGTCCTATGAGAGGGCCCTTGCAAGCGTCACGACGAATGTCCCTGCTGGAGCCATGGCTGTTGCAGGGCTATCCTATGAGGTGGCGAAACATCTTTGTCCTCCCTCCACCCAAGTTGCATGTCATAATGCGCCTGAGTCTGTCACCCTTACAGGGCTGAGGAAGGAGGTGATGGACTTTGTGAAGGTCCTCCAGAGCCAAGGGATTTTCGTGAAGGAAGTGGAGGTGGGAAGGAAGCCATTCCATTCAGCGTACATGAAAAGGGCAGGCATAGTTTACAAGGAGGCTCTAGCAAGGGCATTCAAGGGGCTTCGGAAGAAACCTAGAAGCTGGATCAGTACATCAGTGAGCCCTTCGCCACAGTATGCTGTGGGCGAGACGGACGACATCGACATTGCTCAATACTACAGTAACAACTTTTTGTCTCCAGTACATTTCAAGGAGGCTGTGGACGTAGTGCCCCCAGGGGCTGTCATTATTGAAGTCGCACCCCATTCCATACTCCAGTCTTTTCTCAAACCGAAATTTCCCGCGGCCCTTGGACTCGCTAATAGGAGGGTCCCGGACCAGTTGTGCTATTTCCTGGAGACCCTGGGCAAACTGTACGTTGGGGGTCACAACCTCAAGTTGGGGGACATCTATCCCGTTAAACGTCCACTTCGCGTGCGGGCGCCTCCTATAAGTCCGATGATAGCATGGGACCATACTGACACCTTGTTTGTACCCAGTATCGCCGACGTAAGCATACAGGGTGTCCCAAAATAATGTATTCGATTTTTTAGGGAATCAAATGCAGACCACCCAAGCTAGGACCATAAAAGATGGCTCAAATTGAAGTGTCCTTGGGATCACATCTCCTAAAATATTGCCAAAAACTCCAGGCTAGTTTAGAAGTAGGAACCGGAAAACAATTTGGGGGGGCGGGTTTGATACGGCGGCTTCAAATCCATCCACAGGTCAAACGATTTGACACTCAGTCATCAATTTGGAATTTTTCGAGAGTTATTGACAAGGGCAATCTACTCCTTTACTTGAAATTTTGGGTCATCTGAGAATGTGACCTCCGATGACCCGACCTTCGGAAAATTACGAGATGACCTTTCGGTCCTACGAATGAATTACCACTGTCTTCGTCACTGTCGAAAAAGTTCAACCTGATGGCTTGTTGTCATATAGTTTGGTCTGTGGATGGGTTTGAAGCTATCGTTTCAGCCCATGTTAAAACGCCAAAAATTAGTTCTTAGGTTCCTATTTCTAAACCAGCGTGCCGATTTCGGCAATATTCTAGATGCTATCCCAATGACTCAGCTTTAATTTGCCCAACGTTGATGGTCCTAGCATGGGGGATTTGGATTTTATTCCCGAAACAAATCGAGTACATCATTTTGGGGCACCCTGCATGTTCATTTACTTAATCTTTTGGGAGACAACGTGACAAATTTCGAAAATGTTAAAACGTTGAAGATTTTAAAATATTGATAATCGTTTTGAGAACTTGAAAATTTTAAAACGTTTAAAAACTTACCATTTTAAAATTTCGATAATAGTTTTGAAAATTATTTTAAATTTGGAGAATGGCCTGTGAAAGTGCCTCAACAAGCGTCACACGTGACGAAACTAAACTTTTTACAGCGTGCGAGTCAGCATTATTGTTGAGCTGTCGTGACACTGATATTTTGACCCCGCAATAGGAGCACGTTCGTTTCGGTGGCATCATCTACACTATCTCGCTCCAGGACCGTGACCAGCGCTTCTATTTGCATCACAGAAGAAATGGGAAGATTCTCATTCCCTCCACGAGCTACCTCTTGTTCGTCTGGAAAGTTTTCGCCACGCTGAATGGTACGGGGATCCAAAAGCTCCCCGTGATATTCGAAGACGTCAGCTTCGAGTCCCCAACCATTGTCCCGGAGGATGAGGACCAGGTAGATCTTCGGATTCAAATATCCGACGAGGACGGGACTTTCGGGATGTACAACGGGGACACTCTCGTCTGTAAAGGCGTCGTCCGGACTCCAAAGGGTCCGTTGAGCACTGAGGTGTACTCCAGTGCCACTCACACCCCGAGCATGGCTCAGCCTGAGGGCGGAAGTGCTGCGGAGCGGCTCACGTCTGAGGATTTCTACAAGTACTATCAAATAATGAGCTACAACTTCTCAGGTCCTTTCAAGTCCGTGGTGTCAGTGACACTGGACGGGCTGCGGGGAGAGCTGGTGTGGGAACGGAATTGGGCGACGTTCTTGGACGGAATTTTCCAACTGTTTGAATTCAAGTTTGCGACCACTCATCTCAACCCGCTCCTCCCGTACAAGTTGGAGAAAATGACTGTATTTCCCGAGGAATTTCTACGGTTTGTATCGAATGATGAGAAGATTGATGATGATTTGGCCGAGTTGGAGCCAGTCAGAGTCGAACTTCACTACCTACCGCAAATGAACACCTTCACATGTCCCGGGATTGAGGTGAGGAACTTGATCAGCCTCCCCATCAACGTCATCATGGGGAACGTGGACGGCGTCCTCCAGCTTGAGGACTACAAGTTTGCACCGCATTTCGGGGTGAAAGGTAGGAAATACAGCGAGGCGGAGGCATTCTCCTTTTTTCTGGACATTGCACTCCCCTCACATCCCAAGGGTTTTCACATTACCGAATTTCTGGGTGGTGGACGAGAGGAAGGAACGCTGACCCTCGCACTCGACCACTTCAACTTTTCCCGCCTCCAGGATTGCGGACTCACTATGGTTCTGACGGAGGGGGGAGCTGATGATGCCCGGTTGAATGGAAAACTCCCGCTTCAAATCGATCTCATCGATCTCAAGCACTTTGCAGAGGGGGCGCATGAGCAAGCAAATCTTGTCATCGCTGACATTTCAACATTTGTTAACCAAGAGCCAATCCCGTTTGAGATCCTATCTCCAAATGGATTTCTTCTCATCCGTGGGGGAACCGTTGAAGGGGTTCGGATGCCCGGCGCGGATCCTGTGAAAGCGGAAGGGCTCACCCTGGTTGCAACTCGAAGGACCGGTGGTGATGATGAGGAATTGTGGACCTTGTACCATAAAGTGGAAAATCCTCGCCCGGAAGTTCGCTTAGCCATCAAAGTACGCAATAATCATTACGAGTGGGTAAAAGGGCTTCAGGAGGCCTTAAAAATCACGGAAGAGCAAGGGAATTCCACTGCAAGACTCATACTTTACTCGGACGACGACCCATTTTCCGGCATCCTCGGGCTCGTGACGTCGCTAATCCGAGAACCGGACACGAGCTGCATCCGTTGCTACTTCAACAAAGGGCCCAATCCCCTCCACTGGGACTTTCACCGTCCCTCAACCGACCTCCGCTCCCAGTTGGAAAAGGACTTGGTCTTCAATGTGAAGGAGTGGGACGGGGCGTGGGGGACTTTTGCGAGCACGAGCTTGGACATGAGCCAACTCTTGAGTCCACGGCAGGTGGAGCACGCCGGCATGACGGCGCTCGTCGGCGTCGGAAAGGGAACCTTGGAGTGGGTGGAGCAACCGCCCGGCTCTGCCCCTGGGCTCACCGGACAAGTCATTGACATCTACTACACCGGCCTCAACTTGGACGACGTTATGCTCATCTCAGGAGAGATGAAAACTTCTTTCAATCATCCCGACCCTACGATTCCGCTCGGAATGGAATTCAGTGGGGTGACGGCTGATGGAAAGCGCGTCTTTGGAACCATCCCTTATGGCAGCAGAGCCCTGTCCACGAGCACCATTTACCAGAATGGGACAGTGTGTGAGGTTCCAGCCGGCTGGACCCTCGCGGATGCCGCCACTGTCTCAACCGCCTACATTACTGCGTACGTGTCACTGGTGCTGAGAGCTGGACTGGAGGCCGGTGAGAGGATCCTGGTCCACACTGAGGACGGCGGAGTGCGGATTGCTGCCATTAGCTTGGCTCTGAGGATCGGGGCCGCGGTGTACGTGACGGTGAGCACGGAGGGCAATAGTAGAGAATTTCTCAAGAAGCGATTCCCAACATTGAAGGACTCCAACTTGCTGGGTTCGTCCCACTGTTCCCAGTTAAAGGAAGATGTGATGCGAGTGACAGCGGGAGAGGGTGTTCATGTAGTTCTCAGTCATTCTTTCGGCGGAAATAGTTCCTTCGAATCGCTCCAGTGTCTTCGGGAGGCTGGCCGCTTTGTCCAAATCGGTAAGTACGATCTAATGGAGGGTTCCACGGTGGGGATGCACTTGCTCCGCCGAGGAATCTCTCTTCACGCCGTCCACATCCCCAGCATGTTGAGCCCCGCAACGCCCGAGGGTCTTCGTGCCTTTCAACTGATGGTCGACGGCATTGCCGACGGTACCGTTCAACCACTTCCCCAGACTTGCTTCCACTACTCGGAATATGATGAGGCATTCCGAGCCGTCGCCTCCGGACGACACGACGACGACGGAAAAGTCATCCTAAGGATTCGGGATGAAAGCACTATGGGCGAGGAGCCCCCTTTGGTTCAAGCCTCTCCTCGTACCTATTTCCATCCTGACAAGGTCTACCTTCTCGTCGGTGGGTTGGGTGGGATGGGTCTGGAGATAGCGAAGTGGATGGGGAACCGCGGTGCTCGGAAATTCGTCTTCAATTCTCGCTCTGGGGGTCAAATCCGGCTACCAACGACACGTCGTCAACCTTCTTCGCCAGCTACCGGGGGCACAGGTGGAAATTAGCAGCATTGATGTGGGAAGTGGAGCAGTTGCGGCGGAGCGGCTCTTAACTGACAATGTGAATTCCATGGGGTCGCTCGGAGGAGTGTTCAACTTTGCGGGCGTCCTGGCGGATGCTGCATTCTTGAACCAAACGGAAGAGAACTTTGACATTGTCTGCAAGAGTAAGGTTGCCATTACTGAGAACCTGGACAAGGTCACACGACAATTGGCCCGCCCACCGGATCTCTTCGTCGTTTTCTCAAGTGTTGCAGTGAGCAAGGGCTCAGCTGGTCAAACCAACTATTGCTTTGCAAACTCCGCAATGGAGCGGATCATGGAAGGAAGGCAGCGGGACGGGCTCCATGGACTCGCTGTGGAATGGGGTGCGGTGGGGGAAGTGGGTTTGTTGGCGGATAGTGAGGGCAAGGGGGCGTACCGCCGTCACCAGGGCATTGCCAGTTGTTTACAAATCCTAGATCTGTTCCTCTGCATGGAGAATGCTCCTATACTTGCGTCCTTTCTGAGACCTGAACGATTTGTCGGACGGGAAGGAGACGAAAAGGATGGTCAGATTTGGCGCTCATTTGCGAGCATATTCGGATTCAAAAGCGGGGACCACATTGACCTCAGTAAGACGCTCACTGAGATGGGAATGGACTCGCTCATGGCCGCAGAAATTAGACTTTTGTTTAAAAAGTTCAACGTGCATGAAAGTGTGAAGAAGGAATACTCTGAGGTCACATTTGGTGATCTAAAGGGTTTGGAATCGTAGATTTCGAAGGCGGACAAGAGGGGCAAGCATCGGCCTTTAAGTCTTTGCGAAGCTCACATGATGATACTGATGTGGTTGTGATGCTAAAAGTGGTGGTAGTAGGGATGTAGGCTGTAGAAGCGTGTGAGGCCCAAGTAATGTATATACACTATTGAGAATGCACAAATACGGTGTCTCAGAATGATGCATTCCATTTACTCGCTAAATCAAAACTGAACCATGAATCTTAGAAAATGAGCGCTGCATTGAAAAGCAGTCTTTGGGATTTTTTCGGTACCAGTCCGATTTGCATCGCATTGGTCGACCGTTAGCCTCGAAAAACTTTGTAAAGCACGTTAACATGGGATGGGTAGAATCACACAGAGAAAATAAAACTACGTCACTGCATGTTCTTTACTGTCCGATTTTAATCCGACTTTACTGTCTCCTATAATCAAACTAAACATTTTCCACGTCTTGATTTT
>WJFA01001278.1:0-22697 GCA_009870155.1 Pseudobourletiella spinata | reverse complement strand
ACATAGTGATTTTCGAGCTATTTTCAACTTATAATTTTCCAACGGTTATGACGGTAATGTTCCGTACTCCTGGCACCCCTTGACGAAAATCAATTAGTGTCAATCGAAAAGGGTAATATGCGATAGCCATGACTTCGGTCCGCGGCCACAAGTTAGCTAAAATGGAAAAATTGGGCAGGGTAAGGTGAATGAAAGCGGAGCAATACTACAAAAGGCTCAGTTAGAGGCTCAGTTAGAAGATACTGTAGAAACAATTCACGTGCAACACATTTTATTTAAGTAAAATGGGAGGAAATGAATGTCCCCCATTGCCGATCGTACTGCGAATAAATCGTCAAAGGAAGTATTAGCTGCGATCTATAGCTTGAGTTATGATTCTTTAAGTTCAATGAGCTTTTTGTATCATAGTGAACGACTGAATAGTTTTGCCAACTCTTGACCTTGTATAATGCTGCAAGACATGACTGCCGATAAAGGGGCATCAGCGTTAGGTTTAGGAAGCATGCAAGATTCAAAAAGTTCGTCACTTCAAGGTCATATCACCTCCAAACTCAATCCGTTCAAGTAACACAGAATAATAATGAAAACCAAAAATAGCATGAAAGCTATAGTCTACATTTAAATTTAGCAATTGATTGGAAATGATTGTCAGAATAATTCAGGTTGGAAAGGCTATGACAAAAGCATCCACTGCAATTTTTATATCACATGATAAGATTTTATTGTTGTAAATACAAAAGGGTTTCAACCACCCATGATGATTATGGTGTAGAATCCTATTTATAACAACACGGATTTAACTTTCCCTTAAACTATGTGAAAGAGACCGCAGTAAACTCTACGAATTAAATATAAGTAATTTTTTTCCAATTTTTTATGGCAAATGTTTGTCATCCCGAAAGAATATAGCTGTGGAATGAAAAAAAGGGCAATGAAATCATTAATGGCCATTAACATATATACTTGCTGTTGGCTACGATTCCGTGTAAGGGAATTACTAATATGTGAGCTGCCGAGTACACTGTCGACAGTCATCTTTCTCAATCGATACAAATTTTACAAACCAGATTTGGCTGCAGTAATATCCTGGTAACTGTAAATGCATTGAGTCTTTTCGTTGACACCTATAGTTAAGTGAGTGTCCTCATTCATTTCAGACCCAGAATATGGAGGGTGTGTGCTGTTCCGCGAAGATAACACTGCTGAGGTACTGTCTGAGTACATGTTAGGCTACCACGAACCTCACTCTCAGTCACACAATCACTCTCTGTCTCCCTAATAGCAAGCGGTCACACACGTGGTCTCTCACAGGACTAAAGGCAAGTATTCATAGTAGTCACCAAAGCCTTTAAATTGAATT
Source organism: Pseudobourletiella spinata (assembly GCA_009870155.1). NCBI lineage: Eukaryota > Metazoa > Arthropoda > Collembola > Symphypleona > Bourletiellidae > Pseudobourletiella > Pseudobourletiella spinata. The sequence continues at coordinate 21,337 of WJFA01001278.1, read as the reverse complement.
TTGTACATATGTGGAAAAATTTGAGGCAAGTTATTTTAAGGGAGAACTCATTACGTGTTTTCTGTCTACTTTTATAGTTGTTGACTGAATTTAGAATATAGCAGTAAATATGTAAGGTACTGTTTGTAAATGCTGAGCCACTGATGGCTTATGTATGTATGCGCCTGTCGTTTACAGTGTGACTTAGGCTACCCGGTCGTTCACAGGATCAGCTGTGTTACAGGCACTGGAAATTACAAATTTCACTTTGCCCTCCGGAAAGTATATAAACTATGAAAGTAACAGACCACAGCTCATTTTATCGAAGTAGTTACGCTCCGGCGTATAAAATTGTACAAGTGCATTGTGCATTAAGTTGAGCATAAGTGAATAACTAGAGTAAGTTAGAATTTTGGTTCGAGTAACTTCTTGAGAGGACTGGTTGGCTAAATCAGGTACTGCTTGCATTTCGAATACACTTGACGTAATAAGCATGGTTTCTTCTGTGCGCATAATTAGTTATACAACATTATGTACAGCATTACAGATCCGTTTGTATTAGTTTTCGAAACATAAATTCTCATTTTTATACTAACTAATTATTTTAATTGTATTTCTTGCCGTAGGACCTATTAAACTCAATATCATGGCAACTGAACACGCTACATCCAATGGATTAAATGGGCTTCACTTGGGTGATAGGCCAAAAATTCTTAAGAATGTTTGCGAATTTATCGGGAACACTCCCATGATTCGCCTCAATCGGATACCAAAATCTTTCGGGATTGAATGCGAAGTTTGTAAGTATATTATTACTCAGAAGGAAGAGCATTGTTTTAAAAAAATAAAAGTGGACCCACACTTATATGTTGACAATACTTTCAGTGGCGAAATGTGAGTTTTTCAGCGCTGGAGGAAGTCATAAAGACAGGATTGCCATTCGAATGATTGAGGATGCAGAAAAAGCAGGACTCTTGAGTGAAGGATCTACCATAATAGAACCGACTTCGGGAAACACAGGTTTGGATTCGTTTCCGGTTAGCTTCAAGCGCTGATAAGATATCGGATTTTCCACGCTCTTTGTAATAGCGAATTTGCATGTGCACGTGCTGACGAGATGTTCCTCAAGGTCCCAGACGTGGCCGTGAGCTTTGATCTAATGCTAGAATTAATTTTTACAGTACAAGCGGTTGATGACGGGAGCAATGAAAATATAAACATAGGTTGAATTGCTTTGTAGGTATTGGAGTCGCAATGGTAGCTGCTATAAAAGGATACAAATGCATTCTGGTAATGCCTGAGAAAATGTCCAGTGAGAAGATGGATACAATGCATGCTCTCGGTGCTACAATCATTCGTACACCCGGAGTTCCACATGGCCATCCCGATGGTCATATTGCCACTGCCAACCGATTGCTCAAAGAGATACCGAATTCCATTATTCTTGATCAGGTATACGTAATCAGTAATAGGAAGACTGAATCCTGAACACTAATATATCTGCGGAAAAAATTAGCCGGTTTGATGCATATTGAATTTAGTATGACAACGAAGCCAACCCAAAGGTTCATTATGATGAGACAGCAGAAGAAATTTTGGAACAGTGTGACGGCCAAATAGACATGATGGTTATCGGTGCTGGAACTGGAGGAGCCATTACGGGTATAGGTCGTAAGTTCAAAGAGCGAATTCCCAGTTGCGTCATCGTTGGGATTGATCCTGAGGGTTCTATCATGGCTCAACCGGACACTATCAATGAAAATCCTGGCAAGTTTTGGGAAATCGAGGGAATTGGACACGACTTTTTGCCTCACGTTCTAGGTGAGAAAGGAGAGCAACATTCGAAGTAGAAATTGCGTAACTGTGAATTAATTTGATCTTCACTCACTAGATCGCAGTGTCATAGACAAATGGTATAAGATCAAAGATGTTGACTCGCTCACCATGGCCAGGCGGGTAATTGCGGAAGAGGGGTTACTAGTTGGTAAGAAGCACTGTTTTTGAATTTTGTTTTGAGTATACCAGTGTACTACATATAATGTTTTCATTATTGTTCCGTTCGCGAATTAGGTGGCAGCAGTGGATCTGCAGTAATGGGTGCAATGATGGCAATCAAGGACGCTGGTTATGGGCCGGACAAACGTGTCGTTATTCTCATTCCCGACAGCATCAGAAATTACATGAGCAAATTTTTGTCGGATCAGTGGATGCTAGAGAGAGATTTTCTACCCACTGGTGACCTCCAGAAGTGTTACAACTCCTGGTGGAACCTGCCTCTTTCTGAACTGCCAAATGCATCTAAACCCCCTGTTACAATCACAGAGAAGACTACAGTGAGCGAAGCAATTGAATTGATGGAAACGAATTTTGTGGGACAAGTACCTTTGATAAACGGAGAAGGGTAAGTTTTCGGTCGGATGTCTCAAGGCTCAAATATTTCTGTGAAAGGTAATACATACGTTTATGCAGAATTATGGTCGGTGTTGTAACGCTTGAAACACTGATGAAAAAATTGATTGCCCGGGAAATATCTCGTTCGACCCCAGCTATAAAAGCTAAGACAACACAATTTAGGCGACTATTACAGGATTCTACATTGGGGAAACTCTGCAGTAACCTCAGTGGGCATTCATTTGTTGTTGTCGTGAAACCTTCAGGTTAGCGTCGTTTATAATTCGATATTAATCCGCTTACTGACATGTGGTTGTGATCAAACTTTATTCTGAAATTTTAGCAACTAATCAGAAGCAGGAGTATCCGATTGCTGTGCTAGATCGTATGGACTTTCTACGCTACCTGAATCAGAAGGAGTTCTAATTCCGTCCGATCGTAACAATCCTTAGAATAATCAACATAAGCTGGGTTATTCTTATCTGAGTTGTAATAAAAATGGATTTAGTCACTGACAGTTTCTTCATTTGACTCTCATTAAGAATATATCCTCATAAATTTGCTTGTACATATTGTTATACATTCACTGACCACAGCTTATGGTTAGTCCACCAAGTGAAGGAATATTACTGAACTAGAAACACTGTGAAGAAACTTGTGCGCATTATTTTAGCTAACTTATTGACTTGTATGAAACCTTCAGGGAATGAATCGGAGATAAGGAAGATATCACTCTTTGTTTGTTGTCTGCTGGACGGAGTTCATGCCCTTCTTCAGTGATACGTGCATGTTCATTAGACAAGCATAAACTTTCCTGAGGAAAAGCGTAGACTAACCTTAACTCAGCAGATTTGGGGTGAGAATTCAACTGCAGCTGAATGCTGCAAGTTCCGTTCGGATTCTTCTTACCTTGATGGACTTTCAATACTACCGTGTTAGTATTTTGTAATTTAAAATTAACGCTAGTTATTCGAAGAACACTTTCGAGTGACGACTGCTTTATATAGCAAGGAACCCCTCATTGTAGTGTTCGGGGAGGGGGTTCTATTCGTCTGAGTTAAAATTTGACCACAGGTACTCGTCCAATGACCAAGTCTTCCAGAATATTTTTTATCCACGCAATTACTCGTAACTGTGTCGGTTTGGTCAACGTGAAATTTCATCCATAATTCAACTTGTCCAGTTGTGAGACACAGCCCCAATTATCTTATTGTTAGCGTTATTCTTATTGTTAGCATCATTGGACCAACAAAGGTCTTTTCCAAATATTAAAGAACCAGCTTTGTTACCGTTATTTTTCAAGGCCCTTGCATAGAAAATTGCGCGGTATGGGAAAGTAATTTCTCGTGTACAACTGCTTGTAAATTGTTACTTAAATAATCGGAAACATTTATCGACGTAACTAGTTCAATATATCCAATGATTTGGCCGTCCATCGTCTATCCAATTTGTTTTTTATATGTTGACGTTTACATCTACCAAAGGGATGGTGTGAAAATCAAGTTCGCTACATGCACCTTATGAAAAACCAAAATCCAAGTTTTTTCTCACACTCATATAATTTGTATTACGCTTTTTGTGCCATCTTCGGTACTTGTTTCCTTCCCATTTTCGTTGTGTTTCAAAATAATCGCGTTTTCATTTCCTGGATATTTCAAATCTTACCAGGAAATTTATTTTGGAGATACACAAACATTTCATTATGTTTAGTGTGATTCGTTCACAAAAATTAGGATAGGCATAAGAATGGACGCCTTTTGGTCGGAGTAGTGCTTGGTGGTGTCCACATGTGAATTCGTACATAATTTCGAAATTATTTGATGTGCATTCTTTATCATCACTTTATTATTTTTTAAGTAACTAATGAACCTCATTTGTTTTCAATGGAAAGGAATTCATTGATGGACCATGATCCATGAGGGGCCAAAATTTGTGTACAGCAATCTTTTACTTGGACGAATTATGGATGAAAGATCACGTGGACGAACTCTCCTGCGTACACTTACTTGGGCAACAATTATCACGGACGAATTGGTCATTGCATGGAAATCCTTGAAGGATTTTAATTGGAATACATGGAGCTAATCCCGTAGTTTCGGAATTCGGATTTCACAGCAGAAAAAATACCACCTTTACTTTAACCATGGGAGAGTTCGTAGCAGGATGTATTTCAGGTATGAAGTGCTGTCGAGCTTTTGTGAGCCCTGCGCTTGGAACAGGTTTCGAGAAAGCGCATCTCCTACCAATGTGTCGAATATCTTAGGCATGGCTGGTCTTGCTGTGGGTCATCCGGTGGACACAGTCAAAGTACAACAACAAAATGAAGGTATCGGTATGGGAAGATGCATCAAAAATATTTATGCAACAGATGGATTTCGAGGTAAAACCCAAAGCAAAGACCACAAAGAAAAACCGTTAACTGCAACTGTAGAACTGGATGCAACCATGTAGCTAAATGGAACTTTGGAACAGGTTTTTTCCGTGGGTTGTCGTTCCCTCTGATGAGCAGTGGAGCATTAAACTCTATATTTTTCGGGATTTATGGGACCACCCTAAATTGGATCATAGAACGGAGGGAATATCAACAGCATGTCCATGCGAAGTTTGCCGCCGGCTCTTATGCAAAAGAAAGCGTAAGGTCGTGTTATTCTTTTGTTTACTAAACGTCCTCCAATGCGTTGCAGTAAACCCAAAAATTGACACATAAATTTTCTCCACAGAAAAGTGAGGACAAGGCAACTTATGTTGAAATTTATCTGGCCGGGTGTGCTGGAGGAATTGCGCAGCTTGGTCTAGCTTGCCCAATCGACGTGGTTAAGGTTAAACTCCAAGCTCACGGCTTCCGCATGGGCAGTTCTACTGAGTGCGTTCGAATTATTCTACGGCAGCACGGCATACTTGGACTATACCAAGGTATTGGAATTATGGCTATTAGGTATGAGTTACCCCTGGCTTCCAACCATTTTGTGGCTAAACAGACGGAATTATGGATAATGTTTCAAATATACCAGGGATGTTCCAGCCTTCGGCGTGTACGTAGCCATGTATGAGTTTTGTATGGACAGACTGCGAGATTTAGATAGCTTGCAAGTCACACATAGTGGAACCGCAACGGCTCACCTCAGCAATTCTATGCTCGCATTTTTAGCAGGAGGTGTCTCAGGTTGGTGCAGATCTACAGTTATTTTGACATCCGTAAAATTGATCCGTGTTTCATTGGTGTAGAGAGACACCGATTCCACCAGAAAACTGCGACGGCAAAGACTGGCACACACATAATGCTTATCTTTTTTTGCGGGAAATATTTTAGGTACGATATCCTGGTGGTCCATACTCCCACAAGATGTGATCAAATCTCGTTTGCAGGCTGACAATCTAACCTCCCCCAAGTACAAGGGCATCATGGATTGTGGGGAAATCATATTGAAGGAGCATGGCCTCCGAGGGTTCTTCAGAGGATTCTGGCCACTATCGATCCGCGCCTTCACGGTGAATGGAGTAATTTTCGTCACATACGAATGGCTTCAATTCATGTGGACATTCTTAATGAACAAGGAAATAAGTTCAATGTGAAACAACGCATATTCATGTTTATTACTAAATTACTGTTTCGTCTGTATCACACGTCTATTCACAGTTGGAGTATCGATACTTTGAGTTTTCTGTCAGTTTTTTTCGCTGTGAGGACCATTCAAAACGCATGTAATTATTTCTTGCGGAGTAGCTGCGGTATCATTTCTCAATTTATCACGTGTTATGAGCAAGGATGAGTGAAATAAATCTTTATCTGCAATCTGTATGGCCATTAGCATTGAGAATCCGCGAAGCATTCTAATTGCATGATTGCCACCGCTGAAATCTGATCAGATTCTGACTGTTCTTGAAGGAATTTCTTTAAGCACATCACAATCGCACGCCTCTTAATATACTCACGTCGCGGCAAAAATCTCTCGGAGCATTCATCACTGCGATTTTCGAAATTAGTTGAGAATTTACTTGGCTAGTGCTATACAGTTCTACTATCATCACTGTTTCCATAAAGCAGAAACTCCAGGATCCAATTGAGCTGAGAAGTCACTTTCGTAAATACTGATGGCACGTTGGGAGCACAGCCACTATGACCGAATGATGCTATCCCGACTACGAAACTCCTGTTGTTCAAGCTAACAAAGTAAGGGGCTCCACTATCGCCATAGCAGAAATTGCTGTTGCTATCCCCCGCGCAAAACTGAAAATCATCCCACGCCAACTCAGTTACTGTTTAACACAATTTACTGTTAAGTCTTACGAATTAAGAACGAAGATTTTCATGTTTCCCGCTCACCATTTCCTTAGTAATTTCGTCCCTCTCGGCTTTATTCTCATAAATCTCTTTACAGTCCGAGGTGTCATACGGTGAAATCCTTGCTGCGTGTAGGTGGAGGTTCGCTGAATTAGTAGTGATGCCCCGCCCTGGAAAAATCGCAGTAGTACAAACTCGTAGAAGTAAATGCGACAAGAGTGAAAAACTGTTTAACTTCATCCAGAAAATGACGTAGGGGTTCACGTAAAATTATGACTGATTTAATTTAAGTCTAATTTCAAGTGTTTTTGAGCTATGTTCTGTGATACTGTCACATGGTGGTGGGTTTAATCTTTTTTCACGAAGATGGTCAGATCCCATTTATTTTGAAAATTGAAGAATGAATTCGGCTACTTTACCATAAGGATCCGTCGCTCCCCACCCAACTATAGCAGCGGGTCTTAACATCAAGTCGGACAAATTGAGCTTGTAAAAGCGTTCTAGTGGGAGGCATATCGGGCTGGAATTCTTCACTTCCTCCACCAGTGTAATGATCCCACTATCGTGCGCTCTGTTGCTATGGTTTATGCTCGAATTATTTCCATTAGCACAGAGTCGCTTGTACGCAGGATTTGGGATGGAATGGATTCTATCAACTTTCAACGGCCCTTCCCCACGTAGCTCCACGAATGTTCTAAAATGTTAACAAAGATTTAGATTGATCCTTATTCAAATGAAAAAAAGACCTTGGTCCCACTGGTGAGAATTACGGGGTATCGCATAGAATACAATGGGCGGCGGTGAGAAGGTGACGTTTTGTTATTAATGCCGCTGTGCAACCGAATTCTGGCACACCGTCTGGATCACCTGTTATAAAAAAACAGATGATTAAATCTGCTTGATCGAGCCATTTGACTTGACCAGAATGATTCCTACGCTGGTATAATAGTTTAGCCAGCCACGGGAAGTGATTTTGACTCTTGATCAGCTCGCCGCCAATGATACGCCGGTTTCGGCGATGAAACATGCGCTCGTCTGTGAGCGGATGACCGCAGTCAGCATATTCGGGGAGGATATCCAGAATGCTAGGAGCTGGTTGACCCGTGGAGCTTTCTCCTGATTCCGTTGTCCCTGTTTATATAATTAGAGTTTGAGCACTAGGTCTTCCTCACCATGCATTGTACCTATAACAAACACCTGTGGACGCGTAGATTGTTAAGATAGAGATGGCCGTCACTACAAAGAGGACGGTAACTGTGAACAAGTAGAGAAATACGGTCATTCTGTTTCTGCTCTTGCATCCCGTCCTGTACTGACGTCCCGGACGGCCCAACACATTGACATTGTCTCCATCGTTAGTGAAATTTGAGCATTCGGAGAATTCCATTGTAACTGTTCCCACCTACACGAGTTTTGCAAGATACAAACGTATTATCGTAGAATTCCCTCGGAAGATAGCCTAGCGGTCCAACAACTATGACGTAAATCACTTGGAATCATCAATCAATCATTTCGGCCGAAAAGGGAGGACTGAGTTTTTAATGGATTTCCGAAGGGGAGCAAAACAGGGACTTCACTTGCGTATAAACCACAAACCACAAAAAAATTTGCAAGTTACAAATCTTGTCACAACTCCGATTTGCTTTCGGCACTACGATCGAGTATGGGGCAGGTGTATAGTCAGTAGGAAAACCGTCATTGTGGCCAGGATCAAACGACTGCTGTTGGAACTCATTTTGGAAGACGTGTGCTGTGTAATTGATATGTAGAACTGGTTATGCTCTCGCATTGAGCTCGCTAATAAGCTGTTTGCTGCTGTTCCGTCTTCGTCTCTCTCACAGAGCTAGTTTTATCTTACAAAACGTTTAATCAGCCCTCCTCCTCCTTCCTGCTAGATTCTGTACACTGCCCATCGGATACTACTTGTACTATGCAGTCTTTAGTATCAGCGCATCTTCAGTGAGGGCTTCTGCAATGACTGGAATCCAACAGTTCATCCTAGCTCAAGAAATTTTTTACAGTTGTCATCTTCGGCAAGATACGAAGAAGGAAAACATTAACAGCCTGTCCCTTGATTATCAATTGCAATTGCATAGCAGGTCGACCTTGTATATTTTTCAACGCAAGTAGCGATAGAGCTGAGAATTAACACAGGGGTAAGGTGAAGCTGTCTAACTGGACCTCTTCAGTCTCCTCTTTTATGCATGCTTTTTGGTAGCGCAGCGAAAGACAAAATTTACTTCTGCACTTTGTTTTCATTTCTAATTTTCACATCTCTTCTTTAGTTCCTCGAAGCTGAACCTCACAGCTTAATGATGCTGACGAGTGGATCGGGAAAGGTTATGCAAATGACACTGTCTGTGTGTGCTCACTGAATGAGCAGGGAGAACGATTGTGCATCTTGTTAAGTTTTAAGTGTCATAGTGATCATGATGGCTTCAATTAGCATAGTACATTCCTCAAACGATGAACATGAGATAGGCCTACAGCTATATCGAATTAAGTTACCATGCACCTCTCCGTCTAGTTCCAGTAGGGAACGAAGACACAGCAAATCAAATGTTTTGCCATTCATGGGGAATAAACTCCTCCAGTTAATTCGTTTTCATCACTGAACAAAGCTTAGAAAGCAGTTCAAGGCAAGGCAGCAATAACTTCCTGGCCTTAAGAGCAAGCCAGACAAGATTTATTTACATTTTTATTGGTCAACATGTGCCAAGTTGAGTGAGCCTAGCTGTGAACTTGTTGTTTCGGCTTCAACATTTAATTTAGTGGTACAATCGTGACTAAACGATGAGTTGGCCCAGTTGGAGTCTACTCGCAGTAGGATTACATCGGTCCGCAGTGCTGTAGACCTGGTTTTCAAGCAAAAACTTACAGAATCATCAATCATGACGCACAATGATTATTGTAACCACTACTGGAAGAGGAGGAATCTGGCGTGGTGGCCATGTCGCCGAAGGGAACTCAGCAGTACGTTCTGGAGTCAGGAGTCAAGGACGGCGTGAACTTGTTTTTGCCACAAATTTTTTCGAACGCAACAGAATTTAGTTCGAAAATGTATGCAACATAGTGGTAAGGAATAGTAAGCATAAGGAGTAGGACTAACGACAATGACTCAGAAGTAAATCACAGAGCAGTTCGGGAGAACACGCTCATGGGACGCAGCAAAGGTTCTTCGTAACGACTTGTGTGGCTCTATTATATGGAGATGAGGAGGATGAGTAAAGACTTTGGCATTTCTGAGATGAGTTCTAGCTAAGTGATGGATATGAGAAATTAGTGGATGAAGTATTGAATGGCAAGGGTCGCCCAGTCCTTCAGTACTTAAAGGGTCAAAAGGTGTCGCATAGCTTTTTACGGATTATGTGTCTATTCCGAGAACGTCAATTTTCCATAACGACATGGGATCAGTGGAGCAGTGTGTGTAAAAATAAAATATCCTATTCCAAAAATATGTTCTCCTGGTATTAGATAAAATTACTTTTTCATAAGTATTTCACACTCTCTATCGGATTTTACTCGATTGATGCCGTATTCATCCTTTCCACAAAAATACCTTGAAAGATGTTGTGCCGCGCCAGTTCAGTTCAGTTCGCACTCACTGTGGACGTTGAAAGAATCTCAATCTCAGTCTTCTATTGTTTACCAAACTTTACCTTTGCTCATTCTCGTGGTTCGTTGATAATTGGGACATCAGTGGTTAATAGCATCATTCAACTGTTTTCCTCGGCTCCAGAAAACTGTTTCAGATACAAAATTATTGAGAATAATTTGTGGAATTCATAATATGAAAGGAGCTCTCGCGTTCATCGTAAGAAAAATTGATATATCTGCTTCAAAGCGTTCTGAACATCGGATTACATATCAGGAGATATCTGGTTTCTGGTTCGTACGAATAATGAGAACATATTGTAGCTTAAGAATCATTATCATTAGCCGTATCAAAGTCATCTGCAAGAGACTTGATGATCGTTACAAATCGATTATATTTTTTAGTGCAGGATTTTAACATGGCTGAGCCAGCGATCCGAAACCCTGAGGAAGAAAATTCGCGGGAGCAACTTCCTGTTCTCATTGAAGATGTAAGTAAAATCATTCATAAAATAAAAGTTAAGTGGTGCACTTAGAGTCATGGGAATTACATATTGGGATTGGAAACTAAACTCAAAATCACAACCTCATCATCAACTATCAATTCCGATTCTCGCACTACCTCACGTCAACATCTTAACTTCTCATTCTCACGACTCTAAATGCAGCAGAATCAAGTCAATTCAAAACTCTTGATGTTTTTTTCAGGTACTTCACTATGTGTTTCAATGGCTGTCCGTCAGAGATTTAGTCTCCTGTCGACTGGTAAATCTCCTGTGGTGCAAATGTGCGACACTCCAGTTAAAATTCCTGTCAAGCACCCTTAAGTTGGTGACTGACTTAAGGAATAAGAGCCTATTGGAGTTTGCGCGCAGTATCCAGAATAATAACCCAAACAGGCCGCTACCGTATGGCAGATATCATTTGGACCTATGCTACACGAAGAATCGTGATGTGACCGCAGCTCTACAAGCTGTTCTAAGGAAGATTAGTTCAGAAAAATGCTATAAGCTAAAAGTGGTGCACATATTCCGCCCCCTCAGCTGCCAAAATGTCAAAGACTCCGCAGTGGCCCGGCAATGTAGCCTATCATTTGTTCAACTGGAGAGCCTGGAGTTTCTCATTCGTTTTTATGAGGGATTCGACCCGGAACACTTCATGAGTGAGATACTCCAACGCAGTGAGGGTATCAAGAGATTGAACGTTCACCTTTCTAGTTACTTGAGTCGAGAGACCCAACGGCCAATTTTGTCCAAAATATTCCATTCTCTCATAAATCCCGACAATAACTTCCGTAGACTTACAACGCTTGGGATAGATTACACTTTCTTGACCGAAGAGCACCTGAAGATCCTGACAGAGTGGAGCCAACCTTTGCAAAACTTATGTATTGGAACTTTTGACCTTAAACCTGACCGGGAATATCCCTTTCCATGTGATGTTCTGCATACTTTCCTCGGAGGACTAAGTGGCTCACTTCGGAACTTGAAAATAAAAGTGGACAAGGAGTTTCCATGGGAGGAAATCAGAGATAGGCTGGACTACGGGTTTGACTACGGGGAAGAAATACGGAACCCGTTTCACGTTATGAATGTAGAGCCCGTTAGATTCACGTTCCCCGTTATGAGGATTCTGGAAGGGCTAGAAATTGTGGCAGCGAACGTGTTAGATTCCAACTGGGCGTGGAGGCTGGATAATAATATTTTTCCTGAACATTTTCCGAACCTAAAAAAATTCCGCCTCGTCCAATTCCAATATTCAATCTGCAAAAGTAAGAGAAACAGTCCCGGTTTCCTTCCGAAGCTACACATGCCATCGTCTACGGTGGAGGAGCTGACCCTTCCGTATCCTCTGCAGGAGTTTGACCATGTTCTCATGCAGCACATGCTCTCGCTCTTCCCACATATCCGAATTTTTGAAATAAAGTACAACCGGGAGGCCGTAGAGGCTGTTTTCACTTCATTACCCACGCTGGAGATATTCAAGCTTCACTTGGGCGAAGAACTCGTCCCCCTCGATAGCCTACTGACTGGAGTTCCAGATATAAAGCCTAATTTTAAATACGAAGTAGCTCTTAATTATAACTTGGAAGCCAATCGACGGTGTCCGAGTCTACTACAGCTTAAGAGTAAGTTCTTGTTGGATGTATGCTAAATTGGATTTTGGATTTACATTTTAAGGCACTATGGCTTTGAGCCACAGGCTACAAACTTTTACGTCATGATGAAACAGTGAGGTAGAAGTTACCACATGTACAAGTTACTGATGATTCTTCATACACTATGGTGCTTCTCTACCTCTGTTATTAACGTAGATGAGAAATTTTCCACAAAATGTGAAGTAATCTTCAGAGAACCTATTAGAACCTATTCGTTCTCATACTAGCAATTTTCATATTAAGCCTACCCCAAATCCCCGTACGCTTGCAGTTAGAATTTTATGACAATTCTACCGAAAGTCTGAGCCGGTATGTTAAGACCATTGGCCGAACATCGTCGACTTTTGCCCAATAGTAAGTTTTACTACTACAGTCGATCTCCCCACGGAAAAGTTTAACTAGCTCCAGTTTCCAGGAGCTAGTTCACGCATATTTGAATGCACATTTTGAATAAGCCCCAAGATAATAAAAAAGCAGATAGACCTCTTGATAGACATACGTAGATAGCTATCTGCTCATTTGTATTAATGGAATTGTTCCATTTAGAAACATAGGCTTTTGGCCAAAATCGTGACATATATGAACAGCCCTTAAGTGTATAAAATAAACCCACTGGGGGATTGTACCACATAATATCGACCATAATCATATGAAAACGACTGCTTTCGCCCGAAAAACCACTTGTCACAAAAGCTGTCAAGCCAAAGTATTTAAAAAATTTTCTTCCCTTTTCAATGATCGAATTTACTGTTCTTTGTTAAATATGTAATTCACGTTTTCAAAATTGCCGCACTTGGGCACATTAAATTTTTTATGGTAGCTTCAACGCTTAATTCTCGACAAACATTTTCAAATAAGCTTTGAATTTATCTTTTTAGAACAATGAGAGTTAGGTGAAAGTCTTCACATTAGGACGTCGTTGCAAAAACATAGCAAATCCAGTATAAAGCCAAAATCAGTTTCTTTCAGAGATGTACCTTCACCTGAACGGTTTGAATACAGCCCTATTAGTTAAAAATGCAAAAGAAATTCGATCTATTGTTCCGCAGTGTCGTGAATATATGGGACACTAACACATCTGATTCATTGGAAGGCCCAGAAATTATAATTATTTACTGTTTGATACAGATCTTCAAGAGTTATACCTCACGACGGAGGACTACTACGTGCGAATTACTGATATCACTGCCTATCACGTGTTTCTCAAGATGGAGAAGTTTCACAAGCTAACTGTGATGGCTTCTCCGTGGGAAGAGACCACAACTGTAATTTTCTATCTCGTATGTTACTGATATCTTATGATCGATTTTCGAGCTAAAGGTACTACTTTGAATTTACAGTGGAGATTTTCCGAAGAATGCATGAGGACTATGCAGCAGAAAATCAAAATGACGCTTCAGGTTTCACCGGTTCCTTTACGGGAGAAATTTTTTTCGTACTAATCTTTTGTATACTTATGAAGAGATGAACGTAATTTTTTAGGAAGAGAGAGAATTTGAAAAAGACTGGTCTTAAGTGTGTAATCATGCACAATAAAATTGCAACTTCAGTTGTAAATACCATATTATGTTCTTTTCAGTTGCTCCGCTCTGAAGTTAAACTTTTTCAGTTTTCATATGTGATTCGGAACAAGGAATAAACATGGAAGAAAGAAAATGAGCAAAAATAAATTGTGATATTGTATTATAAGACTGAATGAAATATAAACTAGTATAGTATTAGAATTTTAAATGTTTTAAGTTATGACAAATCTACTACACCACATCATAAAGAGAAAATTGTATTTGATCAAGATTGAGCTCGAAATGAAGTGAACGTCTCTCATAATTGAAATGTTGTCGGTAATTTGGTTTTCTTGTCACAAGTTGCTAGTGTTAAATCGCTGTTATTGTAGTAGTAGATGCATTAAAATTTTCATTTAGTTTGTGTTGGTGACCCATGTGTAATGATCGAAATATTTTTCCTAGATTTTACTTCATCAGTTCTTATCAAATCAAAATCAAGTTTGTTGTTTGACTTTGTCAAATGAGCATTAAATAAAGAAAAATTGGTTCATGTTCAGATTATGGTTTCCGGTAGTACAGAAAAACCTTTTTAAGAAAACACTTAACCATCCTGGAATTTCGCATCTTACTACTTCTGTGACAACATTAATCCTATAAGCAGTTGGATGTAATTCTATATTCTCAAAGCAATGGGTAGATGGAGCGTAGGTAGCTAAAATAATGGCACGACTGCAGGCTCTGAAAGAGAAATCTGGAAAACTGAAGCAGAGGATCGCTCGGCTCAACTGAACGGTTCATATAAACTGAGTTAGCGGTGTACTGAAGCCTGGTTTTAATAGGACACCTCAATCGTCAAGAATAGTTGGACCAAAGTTGGTAGAAAACTGAATCATCAGTATATTGGGTTCGACATCTCTGATCTGAACATACAGCTGAAATTGTTTGCTATGTTCCAAGTAAACTTAATCTTGTTGCAGCAATCTAGGAAGTCCAGACACCCTTGGTTGCACGATAATACCACCTTTGCTGCTGTATAAGCAGTCGACAGGTCAAACTGACACAGAGTCCTCGCTGGTCAGTTGCTAACAAAGTGAAGACATCCTTTGTGACGACCCCATTGATGGCCAAAATTACCAAGAATGTTTTCCGACAAATTGTACAATAACATCTCAAAGATTTGAACATACATAGAGAGAGAGAGGTGGAGCATTTCAAAGGTAATCCGAAACGGCGATACTTGAGTCTACCGTAAAATATATTCTGTTTTTATAATACTGCAAATCACTCTAGGCAATAGTAACTACTATTTGTAAGTAACTATATGATCACAGGATAATAAATCGAGACACATTTTCGTATTGGGATGACCAATATGATCAATTGATATTCCATGTTTTGGACTGCCGCCTGTGTTAGTTAAGCTAATTTGAAATTATCATTTGGGGCTTCCATTACCAGAAATTTCTATTTAGAGCTATAAAAAACCAACTGTAGCAATTATACGCATGTGATTCAAAGGTGAAAATTATATAGGTGATAGTTGCATGATCATGCAGCCCGTCGGTTTATTTGTATCGGTTGAATGGTACAAATTTTTGAAATCCCCAAACTACTTCTATTGGCCATTAAAATTTAAAGAAGTTTTCCGGGTTTAGTAAAACATATGAAATATTTGCGCATCCATGACTTGAATTTGAATTATATTGTATTGGCAAAAATTATAAATCGTTTGTTGATATAAATCGTTGATAATTTATTCAAACACAGAATTTAACATAACAGTTCCCAACCTCAACTGGATGATTTGAGAAAATGTGATGTGTTAAAAGTTAACCCAACCAACAAGAACTTGAGCTGTCCAATGTCCTTGTCCAAGTTTTGTTGACTGGGAGGTGTAGTTCACACGAAGGGGAATTTCCTAGGAGAAATCGCATCTCGAGAGGCATGTGGTTCAAATTTGCTGCTATATTTTTCTGACCAGTTCACATATCGCAAGTTTTCCTATCCGTATCAGATGTTTATTATAAAAGTTTGATTATTTTCACACAAAAAACAGCGGTAAATTACAACAAACTGGAGTAGGAATTTTTTTTCAAAATCTTTTTATTTGTAGTTTGATTATTTTAGTGCTGCTCAGACAGGTATCACATTGCTCCATCATCACAGACCGCTCGCAAAATGTTTAAATATTTTATCTTTTTCGCACGCAGTAGGTAAGGAGTGCGAATTTTTCCTGAACTGATTTAGGACCCTAAAAATCAATTTTAATTCGGCCAGCATCACAATATCCTCACGAGTATATTTTAGCTCAAATTTTCTAAACGTGAGATGTTTGCCCATTCTAGCTGCACTCCACATGGGATGTAGTCTTTCTAAGATACACGAAATTGTATCCCGGTATACGTGTTCACATACAACTAGACACGTGGAAACTTACGCGGACAACTGTAGACTGTTACTTGCTATTCCTCAACTATTATTTTCTCCTTTCCATACTAGCACGACAGCTATCCATTGCTTTACAGAAATTTGTTACAACAGCACAGAAACCTGACCTCTGATTTCCGTGAAAAAATTATTTCTGTCAATGTCTCCAATCCCTCGTTACTATCCAACTGTGGGATTTGCACGTACTGGCATAAGCATGTTTTATTATATTTATGGCTTTTTAGAGAAATTCATTTTACTCATTCCGCAAAATATTATCTAAGGTAATAGTTCTCAAAGGGGGCTTGAGACCACAACCTTAACTGATGCGAAGTTTCCTTCTGCCCTCTTTTCATTTGAGCTAGTCAAAAATTTTTCGTCGTGTGCACGCACAATTCTGCTCATTATTGTAACTTTCTTTTTGAGTTGTTTCATTAACAAAACTGTATCAAAATAGATGAAATGGTCCCTTTCATTCTCTACATGAGTGTTATGAATTTTACACTACGGTACACTGATTTAGCCTAATCAAAGTGCCTTCTGCTTTCATCGATTCAAATATTTTGAATCTATTTTTTACCTAAAGTTTTACAATGCAAGCAATACAATGGTCTACTGAAAGTGACTTGAGTTCCAGAAAATATGGTTACTATACGAAGAACACATCTAATAAGATATTTTGGACAAAATTCTCTAGATAGGTCAACCTAGCATGCACATCACTGCTTCAGAGATGCCGCATACGTTGTTAAAAAGTCTCGTATCTAATGCCTCGAAGGCGTCATTAGAATCGTTGATGTACAAATGAGGGATTCATTTCCAGCGACAGTGGTAGTGTCTGAACGGCGGGTGCTCGAAGGGTGAACGTCAAATGCCCAAATACGTACATACACATTCATTTTACGTTTGCAGATAAAACAACACAAATTAAAAGAAGCGGCGACTTTGAGTTCGTCAGAATTCCCCTCCGTGATCGACCACAATAGTTGCGAAAAACGTGGATAAACCAGTGCTACGATTAAATGAGGAATTCTTTAACCCAGAAACTTCGCATTGCTGAGAATTAGAGGCTGGAAGGACGGGCACAATCCGGTTATTACGGTGCGGTAGATGAATCTTACAAGCAATTTGTAATAACTGCTAACAAGAATGCAATCAACCTCCTATAATTTAGAATCCCTGATGACTACGTCCCATCAAAACGAATAGCTTTTAGGAACGATTAGCAATAACTGCAGGAATTATTGGTTCAATTTGAGAAAAACTTATGTAAGTGACATAAATATCCCTGCCTGTGCATAACAATTCGTTCGTTCCATCTTCAATATACATGCATGGAGAACGAGAGAGAGAGCGAACAAGGAAGAACTCGAAGGGGATAATGATAGGCTATAGACAAAGTCATCATCATTTCACTGCACATAATTCTGTTGTTTCTGAGCCTATTTTCCTTGCTACAACTACTACTGCTACAACTACTCCCCATCCAATTATTCGTGATACAGATTAACATATCATTTTTTGCCCACCATTTCTTCCCCTTTAATTCCCATGCAACTCATCTCTCTCTCTCTCCCTCCCGTCTCGTCTGATTTTCCTGCCGGCTTACCACTACACGCCTCCGTTTATCTATTTAGTCATGAATTCTTTTAGAGAATCGGGGCTGATGTGTCTGAAGAAGCGGGACAAAAAAAACCAAGAGCAGGAACAACAAACAAGCTGAACAAGACGGACTAACTAGGAGATAAGCACGTTGGAACAATGCTTTTCCGAATATTAATGCCAGGTTTGAGGAGAATAAACTCGGCCAACTCTAACTCACACGTACATGTATGCACTATACACCTGGGCTACCGCCTGCTGCACGTTTCACACGTACACACAAGTTCGCATCCACAGTAACACATGGACGCTCACACATACAAGCACACGCACATAGCTCCGAACTCGTATACCAACACAAATACACATGCTCCTACGCAGACGAATCCGCTAAAATACTAACTGAGTGAGGTTAATAGAGGATAATTGTACAGGAGTGAAGTAGACTTGCTAAACATGAATAGAGACAAAGGCAGCCCGTCGCAGTAAATGATACAGAGTCACAATAAATTGATTGGTTGTGAAAGGAAAGCGGAGTGGAGGAGCAATACAAAAGACAACGATGCTTTCGAAAAACGATCCTCCCGGCAATTGCGAGACAGCCGAAGGAGCCCAGCATCAACGTGGCGAAAAGAAAGAGAGCGCGGAGCATAAATATTTACGATTAATAATTAATCACAGTTTCATCCATGTAATTACACACATTGAAAATTCATCCAGCAGCCAGTAGTTGCTACTGAATGAGAGATGAACGAGTAAATCGTCTCTCTTACACACACAAACACACACAAATATACACATACACACAGGCTCTTTAACCACTACCATGATGAAAATCATTTCTCTAATGACCCTCTCCATATCATCTCTATCCTCTATCTCTCTCCCCCTTTCTTCCCGTGCAGCATGGCTCATCCCCTCCAGTTAACACAGGAATAAACAAGGGAGCACAACACAACAAGAGCCTCCTCGGTTTAGGTGCCTATGTAAACATATATTTGGCTCAGTTAAATGACATGAGGGATCGGAAAGACATGTTATTCCTGGAAATCGACTGCTATGACAACTGCGAGAGGCATTAAAGCCTCAATTAAGATATGCCGCCGACTCTGATCATTTTACCAAATGGTCCCACATTCAACCGTCTATATATCCTTCAATAATACGGGGCAATGACGCCTTGCCCATCCTTATAGCTCCTGGTAACAATTTTGTATATGTACAACCGACCTCATCCACAACAATCCTCCTTCTATCCTCTCAACAGCGACGATGTTCTCTCATCAGTATCATAATGATGACCATGATGATGGTCACGAAAAGAAAAGTTGTAAGCCCATAATAACAATAAACCCGTGTGGACGAATCGTGTTTAAAAAATCACATAATACGGTGTGGTAGTCTGTAGTAGAGGGAAATGTGAATTTTATTTCCGTGATTATTGGACATGAAAAATTGTTTTGAAAAAGATGGTTGATTGGACCCGTTTTATTATAGCCCGTGGAAAGGGGCTCGGCAGCCTACACATACACACTTTATCCGCTCAACTTCTACTCAGACTTGGAAAACAAAGGAGTGCATATGCAGGAATCATTTTCAAATTAATTAAGAGCGTAGAAAAATGAAGTGTGGCGAGTCCCTTTTGCTCAGCCGTTGCAGTGTGGCTGGTGCTGTTCTACTCCCGTTCCGACTCCTCTCATACAACTTGTCTGACTGCGACGACGTGGGAATGCCTAATCACTCGCCATTATGAAACTAGTTAATTAATTTCAGAAGCTCAAAAGAAGTAGGAGGAGACGACCGTTATACGTGAACAATGTTGATGGGATTTACATTTACTACAAGCTGATCAAGTTGTTCAAATTATCCTCTATATACTCTCACCGGAGTCTTTCTTCGCCCTGTACCATGTTCCACTCCACGGATGAACAAGAGCGGAACAGCTCACCATTTCCCATGCTCATTTTTTTCACACATTCTTCTCCCCCACCAGGATGATGATGATGATCATGAGGATGACGACGACGTCACTCCGGATTACTTCGCCATCACTAGTTACTGGCTCACGACATATGCAAGTCTGTAGAAGGAGCCAGTCGGATCTATAGGTTCTTATACTGTCTGCCCCTAAACGGTCATGGACGACGCAGACAGCAAGGAAATAATCGCATTATTGCCAGCAGTCTTATACACTATCCTTGTAATGACTCCTTTCCCAAAATGAAAATGGACATCATTGGATTTTATGACGCTTTGGAAATAATCTACGTGGCAATGAAATCTAATCCTTTGGCTCTCGGGGAAGCTAGCTAGTGCGTCTCTGATCCCAGGATATGTACATGCATTTGCGTGAGTGTGCTACGAGTACACAGCCTAAATACAACCTTCTCAATCACTTTACATGGCTGGACCGAAGAGAAAAAAATTCTCCGAATGAGAACGAGACGCTGAAGGCTTCTGAACAGGTTTTATTTACAAATTCGAATGTCCATTGTAGTTTTTCCCCGTTAGACGCACACTACTTCTTCCCAGTGTAACCGTGTAAACGTAATAATTGGAGCTGTGTACTACACCACACCAACAAAAACAGAGGGAGAGAGAGAGGGAGAGAGACTCCGTAGTGTGTAGGCTGTGAGAGCTCGGAGGGAAGATGTACTGAAGATGAGTGCTTTGAAAAAAGTTATTTTGTCGGGCCAGCTCAAGTTAACTCTGCATGAGGAACCGAATGTGTATAATATTCTATCGCTTCTGGTTAGTGCTAATGACTCTACCCGCCCATCTCCTCATTACTTGCATGTCAGCTTGTCTTTAATTTTGATCTATTATCATCATCTACTCTGATTTATCATCCAAACGTATATTTTATGAGACGACAGCCTTTGCATTATTTTATCCCCTCCACCACAAATTTTTACAACAACACATTCCATTTTCAATGCCCTTCGCACTCCGTAGGGCCCCACAGTTGCGCAAGGAGAAGCTCCGCTCATATTATGTACTACACTGGAGGGTTCAGCGCCGGCGTACAAAAAGCAGAAGGTACTGCTATTTCTGCTACAGGAATGCTCGCCAGCAGTGATGGGAAATCCAGTAAAATTGGGGTGAATTATGGATTTCGGATTTCGGAGGGGTTCATGGATTACATTTGGATTCGGATTACTGATAATAGAATACCAAGGATTATAGAATATGGATTAAAGTAATGAGAAGCCGCGCTGTGGATTACGGATTATCGAATAACAAGTCGGTAGCCGTCCTACGGACGGCAACCGACTTGAACTAACTTGAAAAAACTATTACGATTTATATTACCTCACCTGGAAAAACTCCCTAAACTTGCCTACAAATGTATGGAAAAGGGATTTAAAACATTTGAAGGCCATGGTAAGTAAAACTACG
>WJFA01001277.1:0-22721 GCA_009870155.1 Pseudobourletiella spinata | reverse complement strand
GTATCAGTATCCGCATCCAAAATGATACAAATACGAGCATGAGTATCGTATCACTTACGCGCCATCTTGATGCGAGAACTGGCCGTATCGTATCAGTATCACCCAAGATGCGAATACCGTATCAGTATTTGGACATCCCTAAACTGAACCTCCAACGGCGGACGAATGGACCGCCCTGAAACATCATTATTCATACAGAATGTATGCTAGCGCTAATTCAAGATGGGAAAATTTTGCAACACACCAAAGGGAGTGATAAAATCCTTGTGGGAATTCCCATGTTCAAGTTCCTAGAATCGAAGTTGGTGAAATTTTTATGTTTATTATTTTAATATTAATATTAATGTTATTTAATACATTCGAATATTTTTTAAATTAGGTATTAGTTGGGCGAAAAACTTTAGCGTTAGCATATGCTATATGAATAATGATGTTTCATGGCGGTTCGTTCGTCCGCCCCTG
Source organism: Pseudobourletiella spinata (assembly GCA_009870155.1). Taxonomy (NCBI): domain Eukaryota; kingdom Metazoa; phylum Arthropoda; class Collembola; order Symphypleona; family Bourletiellidae; genus Pseudobourletiella; species Pseudobourletiella spinata. Next base: position 22,259 of record WJFA01001277.1, on the reverse strand, counting down.
GAGATTGAGTCGTCCCCCCCTGGAGGATCAATCGTCCGCCCCAGGAGGTTCAACGGTCCGACCCATGCATTTTTGGCCTGGTTGAGTGGTCCAATCGGTTCAGTTGTCCGGATCCCCACGCTATCGTGACAGTAAGGAAAGCCTAAACGAGCAAACTCTACTTTAGGGGAACCAATATTAGCAGTGCAGCTGTGTGAGCTCCATTCAACCGCTACTGAGAGTGACCGAACCCAATGGAGGAGTGGAGAAATCGTTGTTAAATCAACTTATCCTTCCCTTGAAAAATCCAAGTGAGAAATGTTACTAACGCCTTTTCACCACCACTCTTCATCCACTCAACCATCCGTTTCCTGTCTTTCGCCACTAATTTTCCACTTAAAATCCCCCCTCTACCTCTGCAGCGCATCATCCCTTCCCCTCCCATCGTTTTCACAGTCACGGACAGACATCCCTGACGTTCTGGCCATTTATACGCAGCTATAACTGTCACTGTGAAGGAAGGGAAGAAAGTTAAGGATGATTCCAGAGGATACGCCGTCCCTCATTTCCCTTCCTCAGATGCCCGTTATTACGGTGACGGGGACAATGCACTTGAGCAGACCCACCTCTCCCGATCATTCCTCTTCCAAATTCCGCCAGTAAACGTCCGAGTACTAAAGAGCGGGAGACGACGGAGGAAGGACAAGGAGAAAATGGCGTAAACAAGTTTTGGAAAGTGGTGAATTGAATTCCAACCCACTTGGCCTTATTTCTTCGAATAGTCCCCGCTGCCTGCATAGAAATACATGCGTACATATATATTCTCACAGCATACAGTAGTTTGAAGGAGGAACGACAAAAGACCCCGCTGGTTGATGAAATTTAATTCCTCTAACACCTACTCCCCCTCCTCCTCATCCTCGTGCTCTACGCACTTCTTCCTGCACGGATATATGCATAAACTGTACAAATGAATCTGCTGTATATATCCATGTACATACGGAGTACTTCCCCCATGGAATAGCTCCTCATCAACCTTTTTAGCTGTCATAAACTCCTGGAGTGTCGAGTCATTTCTGCGACAGCCCCATCCGCCACGTGCTAATAATGGTAAGGACTGAGAAATACGCAACAGGAATACACAGCTCGACATAAAAAAAACCCGTGAGTACAAGTGTGAGCCTTCAACGGTGAAGCTGGGAACATGGTGAGCATAGGCTTAGGCTGGTGTAAGGAAGATGGTGGTAGGAGTGTATGGTATCTCTAGACCAGATATGGCTCACTGTTGATAAAACCATTTTGATTGCTTTTAACTGCGGCAACAAAGAAAATACTGCTCAATAAATAATGGGACGCGGAGGGAACTGAAGGTGAGGAGGAGGGGCGGGGCCGGAGGAGCCACGACTACTACAAGTTCTACGGCCTAAACCGTGTGCGTAACAGGGATTAGTTCTAACAGCATACGTATACCCTTTCTAGGGCAGGGCTAATGGGTGCGGAGGAAATAAAACAAAACGGGAGCGGGAAAGTCGTGAGGGGAAGAGGAGTGTATGGATTAAATTCTTCTATGAAAATTTGACAGAAGTACATGCATACGGGGCTACACACTCCTCTCCTACCCTCCACTCCTCCACATCATGGGGGAACAATGGGAAGAAGGAGAGATGAAGCGACAGAGAGCATGAGTTTTGAGAGGAAAGCACGACGAAATCAGCACATTCCAGTCCCAAATGGTTAAACACGGCAATGGTCCTCCTGTCCCTAATGTGTATGTCTTCCGTACATCACATAAGGATACACACACATGCATACATACCACTACCAATTCGTACACAAGTACACACACATAGAGCCATTCTGTACATCTACACATATCCTTTTCCCCCATATGCAAGTAGTGTACAAAAGTGAAAAGATAGGATCAGCCGTTGATTCCGTATTTAAAAATAGATGGTATTCCACAGCATGTTTATATTTCGTCTGCCACATTTCTCCGCCTGGCCTACCCCGTAATTTCCCCAGTTCCAACTTTGCCCATTTTCCAATGGTTATGCATACATTATACAACTACCGTCTGCCTGCAATGTTTGTGTGTTTGTGTGTGTATATTTGAGTGTCTGCGTGTGTTTCTTTGTGAGTGGGTGTGTGCGTGTGCAGGATGGGGGGGGGGAGAGAGAGTGGGAAACATTTTATTTTCACTCGTCCTCCTCTCCCTCCCCTTCTCTCTTTTGTGTGGGTCTCAGCGGCCGAGTTTCCCCCATTGTTTTTCTTCCTCGAAAATGTGCGTACCAAAGTGGTTGGCTGCGGAAATGAAGGAGTTGGGCCAGCCTTTGTTTACATTATCTGCCCTCAATGTCTTGAGAGTCAGTTGCGTCAAGGGTACGGGAGGGAGGACCAAGTTTCTGCTCGTTGTGAAACCCGCGCTCAATACGCCCTGCATATTATGAAGAGTGAGTGAGGGGAGGACGACATACTATTTAGAGTAACTCGAGGACGTGTAATATGTACAATATATATGGCGGGGGTAATTTTCGCCTCTGTTCAAATGAATAGAAGTGGGATTCTCCTATAATTATATTTTAATTATGACAAAGAGCTCAAAACTACTGTCCCTTATTTGTCCTACCATGTCCCTCCCTCTCGAAGTGAATGGAGCGTGAGGAGGCGGAACGGCCAATGACTTATAATCAAGTGATGGACATTCGATTGACGATTCGACAACAGGCGATTTCTACACGACAAACGTCATGGCCGGTTGACGGCAGGAACAAGAGAAATAGGAATTAGTTATTTCTGTGGATAAAGGAGGGAAACAGAAGAATTTTCCAACGACATATTAATGCTACCAGTTGTGGGCTCGGAGTAAAGATTTCGCTGTTTTTTGGTAGTTGCTAAAAATATTAGAGTCGTTGGTGGAATTCCTGTTGCTGCAGTGACGATCATCGGTCCGTGTTTTGAGAGATTTCATGCGTGATGCATCACTTGTTGACAATTGGGAAATGTAATAATTCCTCGCATCTAATACTAGCGGAGTGGATTATCCTGGAGCATGATGGGGGATAGGGATCGCCGTATCACACAGCCCCTTCCGCTCTCGCAGCTTCCATCTCCGACCTCAGACCACAACTCAATATAGCATCTTTGATAAGTTCAAATGCTTCCTCCCGTATAAATCACAGCTCATATTTCATTTTTGAGGACGGAGAAAAATATGCATTCCATGATTTATTATGTAACTGTTCCAATCATGCCACAGGTTTCGAATCTCTTGCGGATCTCTCGAGTAAAATTTGGGAGAGACGAATAGGAATTAATTACCCCCCTCATAAGTCACCCATTCCGCGCCCGATTTATCCAACTTGCCTTATGCCCATAGATCAGTGACAGCTCAATCTCTACCTTCCATTGTCCTCGTCCTTTGGATTGGCTAATTTCCGTGCGCTTGTTGTCACCGTGTGCATATTGGGCGTTCATTAGTGGCGTGGTAAGGCCTTAAGTTAAACTATAAAAACGTCTTCTTTGGAAATCATCGTCAAATTATTCCTCCGACTAGCATTGCGTATCCATTTTGTGAGTGGAAATCGAAATCAAGATTCAGAAGGAACCGACAGAGAATATAAATTACGGATGGAAAGAGTAAGTTACTATAAAACTCCTGAGATATGATCCCGTATGCTCGCAGATAGTATTGCAAGTGAAAAGTTTTTATACAGGAGGGAATTAGCATTAATTGACACAGTTACCCTTCCCATACACGATTCTACTGGAAGCGAACTCCGCCAGGAACGACAGAAGAGAATGATGATGCGACGATGGTAATGATAATGATTATGGTAGTGGTGATGGAACCTGGTGAATGTGGTGTGGCTGTTGGGCGAGTGAAATTTTTAATGGATCGAACAACAAGTGTGAGTACAAAGTCGTAAGAAATAATGACCACCATCGTTCAAGGAGAATGCAATGAGCTTAATGTTCAAATTATTGATCACATGGGCTTTCCGTGGGCTATCTGCCTGTCCCTCTCTCCATCTCACTATATGGCCATGCCCAATATAATCAACAAGGAGGTCCTTCTCAATATCAGCCCGAATCTCTCTAAAATCGTCCACCCTATATTGGCAATCCCTTGCCCCCTTTAACAAATATGTCACGCTTCCATTCCTATCAGCGTCTAATTATTATTCCCAAGTTGAAAACCTCTCATTTTCATTTATTCACCCTCCATTACTCTGAGTCATGGAAAGACCTCCTTCTTTCCTCCCGTTTTTTCAGCTTCTCCTATACTGGCACAACGTTTGTTTTTCTCTGTCTTTCTCCCGTTTTCTCTTCACTCACTCCCACTCCATCCCTTCCTCGCTCTTGGTTGTTGTTCTGCCATTTTCCATTACGTAATTTCAAGCCTGATTTACCCATATCCGCCCTTTCCGATCCCGGTATTACATCGAAAGTCATTTTCCTCGCCATGGTGATCCAACTGCATTCCCGTATCAAATATTTTCCCCTAGTTTTCACCCCAAAGAAGAATGTTGACGATAATCTAGATTCCATTTACGCGTCTGCACACACACACACACAGACTCATATACACAAACTAAAACGGGCATGGCTATAGCCTTGCAGAAGCACTGAAGCACACGCGCAGGCTAACATAAACACACACAAACACATAAGCGAGCTACACACACACACACACAAATACACACGTGGAGCAACTCGAGCGATGCTCAGTGGCACGTGAGTAATGACTATGATGTCGTCCCCGTCCTCTCTCTCTCACTCTCTGCAGTCAACTTTTTTTGGAAGCCGAAGTACGTTATGAGGGATTTTGTGGCTTTTCCCACCAGCAGTGGGAAACTTTCATAAACTCTACCAAAGATTTTCCACCCCACCATACTCTTCTATCCCCTTGAGTGGAGCAACAACTTCATGTTTGATTTTGTGACGAGGAAATGTTGAAGAGCTTTCCCCAATTTAGAAAGAAAAAGGTTTTCAACTCGCAATGTCAAAGTGGATGAGTCGTGGGACAGGTCTGCCGGTGGATTTGCCAAGAAGTTTACTTAATTGGGAGAGAAAAAAGAATCTTACACGTATGACAATGGGGAAGGGTTTTTCGCCTTTGAAATTCGTTTGTAAGCACTGCATATCAGTCACATGCATCGGGTGCGGTGCTCCCAGGCAGTCGAATCTCACATCACGGTACAGTTGATGTTATTTATTTGGTAGCGACGGGCGCATACAGACACACACATTCCAGATCTTCACACAATGGGGAGAGTAACTCGAGGTATGTAACGACACGAATATATACACATTCGAATATGCGAATGTATATACTATCTTATCTGCTCCCTCCTATTGACTTTCGCCCCACATGGGGGAATGAGGAACTGACTTGAATTTAAATAATTCCCTCCATCCCTGGACAGTTCATCCTGGGAATAAGTCACCTAATGGATGGCCAGGAGGACGAAAGTAGGGACCAAAGTTCACCCAACGACAAGTTAGGATTCAACTTCTGAAGAATAAATCTTTTGAGTCTTCCGCTCTCTTACCACTGAGTGCTAGAATCGGTCGCACACGGCCGCACGAACAGTACTACTACGACTGCCACTATAGAGCTACAGTATCCCATCGCCCCCGCCCTTCGAGCTGATCACAAGGATATCCTCTTTTTGTGTACTGTTACGGGAGTAGTTGGAGTGCTATTACGGCCCAGTGGGAAGATGTACTCCCCGCTATTGCAAATCAGTAAGAATTTCGAAGGTTGGAAAAAACTTTTTTCAAATGCCAAATTATCTGTCTGGCTGTAGCGGTAACGGCATCCCACAATCCATATATCCTATCCATAGTCCCCCTTCAATTTAGCAGGAGCAGTGCGCATTGCTGCGTGGCTAAGGAAAGTACGTTGGGTGCTCTTTTCACGCCGTCTCCTCCTCATCCTTACTGCAAGTTGCACGGTAGGAGGAAACCGTGTCCACGCAGTCAGCACAACTCACTCCTCCACCGAAACGAGCCTCCAGTGCATATGAATTTCCCTAATGTATTTCCTCTACTGTCAGTCCGTCAATTCTGTACGTGGACGCGCGCGTGCTGCAGGACAGGATTCAGGAGCAATAAGAGAAAAAGAAACTGAACAAATTGTCTGCGCAGTGTACATGGAGGGGGACGTCGGCAAATGGCACCCCTTTCCCTTTCTTCTCTGTAAATGTGTACATGAGGAGCGATTCCGAAAATTCGGGCTCATCCAGCTACTCTTGGTGGACTGGTGGGCATTAAACCGTACTGGCGTCATCATCCTACATGCATAAGGCTGTTTCACGACGACTTCTTCTTCCGACAATGTTTGATATGCTGCTCGGTGGATAATGGGAAATGGGAAGCCATATTAGCTCCTTCTTATGCGCTAAAAGTAGAGTGTAGTAAAACAAAAGTATCCAATTCCATGGGAAAACTTTGCTCGTTCTCCCTATTGAAAGTATAGTGGAAAGGGGGCATGTGGGGCGTACGGGTGATTTCACTCCTTCCTACCCAATGTTGATCATGGCTGATGGTCCCAGTTATTTATCACACATATGTTTTTATTTTACCTTAATTTTCCAATCACAAGATTAAATTCCAAGAGTGATCGAGGAGGAGGATTTTAGGAGTAGTCAATGGCGTTTATCCTCTCCAAATCAAAATGTATATATAGGAAAACTATTCAAAGGGTGGGTACGGATGAATGATCTGGATTATCTTTGAACGACGGTGATGGACATTTAGATCGCCTAACCCACTAGTACTACTGCTATGTGGACCAAATTCGTACAATCGCCTTCTTGCAAGTTATAGTCTGATTGTCGGTCGCTTCATGCCTTCAAAACCATTTCGTGCCTCGCAAAAATTCGGGCAACTTGCCATTTTGCCTTCGCCTTTTGCGTTATTCTAGAAGCCTCTCATGAAGCCTAGTACATAATTTTTTAGTATTGTTGTGAAAATTGCACTCATTCCCAAAAAATACATTTTGTTTAATTTTAATTCCAATTCTAATCTCAGTGATTGGACAGACTGGAACTTAAATGTCATTCGAATTTTCTGAAATAGACTCCAGGAATGGATCTGTAGTCGTATGGACGTGAGTTTTTTGCCGAATGCCGGCGAATTCTGCAATAAACATGTACTTCCACATCGCAAGGAAAAAAGATAAGCAATTAACTAGATCTAGTTATAATCGAACAGTTTATTCGAAAGAATTTAGTCTACTTCGACATCCTCCTAAACTTGGATAAATTGGAGCAGTCTCTTATTGCCTAGAATTGACTATGCAAAATCTTGTAATTTTTAAGCCAGAGAGCCTCTTACCCGCTTGGTTTGAGATTGAGATAAAAATCAGTCACTTTTTTTCATAGACTGCCCAAGTGTGCCGCCGAGCACAATGTGCCCCCGCTATGCTCGCCAAGGTCATTCATTACTTATGATAAGAAGAAATTGAGCAGATGGTTCTTGAACAACCGGTTGTTTGTATCCAGCTCGGACAGGAGGAACTACTGTGCTGATTTTATTCACATTCATTATTATTCCCTCCCCCCACTCCTGTCTCCCAACAATTTTTATTTACACAGGGAAAACCAAAAAGAACATCCACTGACCTGTAACTGAACTGGTTGGGATTCGAAATGCTTTGACATTGGCTAATGACGGCTGTCCGAGACCTGTACACAATATACTTGTTATCCCCGCGGAGAAGGAGCCACGATAGCTCTCATCATCATGAGGCTCACATTCTGGCTCCACAATCATAGGATAAATCCTCTCGCCGCCGATTCTTCCACTGCACTGCACTATGCTCTACTCTCACAACGGATCATCATCATCAAGCTCACAGTTCATCCGCCTTACCAATATCAACAGCTCAATCTGAGCCCTTTGACTCAGGATCACCCAGCGATGATCATATGACGAGTCCACTGTGAGATGTTGATGACAGTTGGAAGGGACCAATTGAAAACTAGTATAATTCATGATGGTCTCTCCACTTTGGGTGTACTGCAAGATGAGGACGCGTGCGGTACGAAACCGCAGTCTACACAGTATCCTCGTACCTGTTCCTCCGCCGGGGGACGAAGGTATAGACAGCCAAAGACAAATCCAGCTTTTAACTTCAGCCCGCCGTCATCCTACGGCGACGTGACATAACCTGTGGCTTTAATATATTGGGATTGGAGGACACGTGGCCCAAAGGTCTTCGAATAAGCTCTGAATTATACTGCGGAATCTTGTAGCTTGTTTTGTGAACCATGTTCTATTCAGAGAAGTCCTGGGCCACGGTGATATACGAAGAGCATGAGACGTCTCTATATCTCATCCCTTACTCCAAAGTTAATTGGAAAAAACTATACGGAGCAATTTACACTTTGGATTCCTGTTCGTAGTGCGCCGGAGAAGGTAGACCTAACTAACAAGTTACAAGCCCATACTGCCTTAAGGGAGGGAGCTCCAGATAAGTGGATGGCATGGAAAACTGTGCCAGAGACAGAGTGTAACTCTATGTCTGTGTGTGAGTGTGTGTGTGTGTACTTGCGTTACGTGCGTATGTGTGTGAATGCGCGGCCACTGATGGGAATAAGCTCTTCACTCCATTGCCCTTTGTTGAGAAACATCTCTGACACTGACTTGAAATCATTAATTTCAACTAGGCTTAGCGTGTAAACACATTAACTTGGGAAGTATATATTATAATCTGAGACACAGCTTGAATATGAACGACGTGGTAGGGCCTTGGGGCTACATGGAGAGCATATAGCTTCTCACCGCTTCCACTCATACTCTCCGACTGGCTGGAAGCGCTCCTACTCACAGTCCGTGTGTGTGCCTGTGTGAATAGGAGTGAGGATAAAACCTTTGGCGGAGTTCATCCACGTGTTCCGCATGGGAACGGTGATAGAAAAATGAAACCATAAATTTAAGGAATTCCGTCTGAATGCCTTTTTGACTCGGGGAACATGCTCGTCCTCCGTTTCTTTTTCTGCTATACTCCCAGCTTGGTTCCCTCCTTTTTGTTTCTCTGTCATTTCTCCGGGGCACAGCACGGACGTACTCACTCACTCAAGAGGGAGGAGGCGGCAGCAACGGGAGCAGGAACATGTAGCAGGGCACCGTACGTGTTTCCCATCCATGTATGCGTTTCTAGGCGCATATATCAGCATATTTGAATGTGTCTGTGTGTGAGCATGTACAACCGACGAAGAAATGAAAAAAGTCGTACGTGGAAGTTACAAGATGCGCTAGAACCTCGTGCTCTTTGCTCCAGATAGATCTGTTTAATGCAGTTGTTCGAACCCTCCTATGTGACTTCCTCCCTCCCCATCTGTATTCCGACATTTTTGGAGGAGTACCGCTTGTAGTAAAAGTCAGCCAGTCATCTCTGAAAGTGTCACCACTTGTGAAAAATGAAGGATCCGACGCTGAGGTGCTAATGTAACTGACACCATTTGAATTTCCCACATATAGGATAATGCTCGCACACTACCCTTAGGACGGGGCTTACAGCCTCACGTCCCGGTTTTTCAAGTGGGCAAGATAGATAGGGGTGAGACGAGGCGGAGGACACGTGTCAGCTTTTGGGAAGAGCGCTTACATCTAAATCCCACTGCGGTTCGTCGATTACATCAAAATATATGGGATCAAAGTCTATATTAGAGCGAGGGCTCGGGAAGCGTCTGCTCCTATTCAGCAAGGGATTAAGGATTAGGCAATTTTTTCCCCTTTCGATGTATATGTATCTTGCTAAAAACACGGGATTTTGGAGCAGGATAGCCACCGCGGAGGTTACTGACTTGCCAAAATCCAAGCTTCCTGGGGCTTAAAGCCCCTCGCTCATGGATTTAACCTGCAAATCCAATGGAATTAGGAGCTCATGGTTGTGTTGTGATAATGCTGGTTAGTTAGTAAAAGTGATGGTGCGGTGGTTGGGCCAGGGAACACGGAAGGGGCCTGGAGACGTCGAGTTCGGCCCAGCCCGTAGTAATAGGTATAACCACTAGTGGGGGCAGTGGGTATAACGACCATGTAATATAATCATTCCTACTTTCATGGCCATTCAGGATGGATGATGGTATAAAGTGGGCGGGAGGGAGAACTTGCTTAGAAAAAACTGATGTAGGCAAGGGGCGAGGATTGTTTTACGAGATTTAATAAGCTCCTCGAGGGTCCCACCAGAACGGCCAGAGTGGAGCGGATGCAATAACCCACTAATGACTGCAGTCACCGTAACGATGCCCAACACAGTAATAAGTCACTCTCCAGTCCGGCTTCTTGCTCGGATCCAGCCTATCCGAAGTCTCGGTTCCAGGCAGTGGGCTTCCTGTCTCACTGTGAGAGGTCGGAGGAAGCAGTGAGGCAGCGAGGGCCTTCCTATCATCACCATCATATGAACATCTTGATTAGGAATTCTGTGCGGTGGCTGCACCTGGGACAGAATCCAATCGGTCATGATTTTTGCCACTTGTACGATCCTTAAAGGATCCCACCCCTCCCCTAACCCTCTCGCACGGCTGTGGAGTCAGCAGCTGGAGCCAGCAGGAATAATAACTTTTGACAGAGCCAGTTAGTTTTCCGCGAGTTCACGCTCCCAAGTACGTACATACACTCACTCCTTTCCACCACCACATAAACCCAAAGTCTCCTGGGAGTGCATATCATCCTTCCTTGGATTTCCAGCCATTAATGGGTCATCAGTCTGGGGGCAATAACTGAGTTAATACTCCTATCAGTTCAATGGAACCGTCCCCCAGTAATAAAGGTTATGATGGTAACATTAAACGGACGGAGTAATATCCTCTACACAGTACTTCTCCGCACTATTTCGCGAGCATGAGAATATTACTGGGTTGACAGCCTCATTGGAGAAGGAATGGATGGATGGGTCCGCGTGGTTGATTGCCAGGAGCAGGCGTCTCGCCAGACTCACAATAATGCGGGAGAGGGTTTACGTAGAAAAATAGCTGGAGCTATTAACTGGGTTGACTGTACAGTGGACTGGATAATCTTCAGTACCTCGTGGATAGCTAGTAGCCGCAAAAGTCCCTCAATCTTTGCCTTCTCGATTAGTTAATGTTATAGGTTGGCTTTCAGGGGGAGGATCTTGTTATTTTTTTCCTCAAACGGAGATTTATAATACTGCGGATGGACTAAAAGTCAAATAGGGTAGACTTCTGTGATCATGGGCATGATAAATAGTTATGTCCCTCATTTTAAATTTCAGTTTCGTCTTTCAGCCTAAGTTATAAGTAGACATGTGGCGGAAATTATTATTACGATCCAAATGAGGGAATTACCTCTGGCGGTTGTTTGGGAACTTGGACTCAGTCGGATGTATAGCACCTCATGGACTGCAATACGTCGGCCTGCTGGGAAAAGCTTTTCGCATGCCCCATGCGCAAGTTATTTTTGTTCGGAGAAGCCAGATTGTGCGTTCGGACTGTTATTGTGGGGACGACGTTTTACGCCTAATTAAGAGCGACTGCTCCTCTTTGTAGGAAACCACTGGGTACACAACGAGTATCACCTGACCGGAATTAATATCACGTGATTCAAGCTGGCTAGCGAAGGTATGGGGGATGATAAGGCTACTGCCTCTTGAGGGCAACGAACAGGACAGTCAGTTGACGACAAGGATGGAGGAATTCTCATGTTTTAGCTCAAGCTCAAGCAGAATCCTTCGTGAAAATGGGAAAGTAAAGGATTAATAACTATTCCGCCTGTCTTTCCGTCCCCACTTGTTTGGGGCTCAAATTCACGTACTCTGGCACAACAATGGCGGCGGAGGCTGTTCAGGCTCCTACGGAACATGTTACACGTCCGCAGGAACATATAAGACCCCAAGTCCGCCGCGCCTGTCATCCGCAACGGGAGAGCCCGTGAGTGCGTACATAGATAAAGCCCACAGCTCCGAAGGCCGAGGCTGTTTTATACGAGGTTGTCAGAAGCATGACAGTCTTCCCCACACCGCTCTTTCTCCACTACTGGCTAAATGAATGAGGACTAATTTACTAGCGCAGGTGGCACCATTACACTCTCTGAGACATATAATACGAGTTTTCAACGTTTTTCCGCTCCACCAACTAGGGACACCAATTAAGGACGAATAAATCTAATGTTTCACAGGCGCAGCTTGCCTGTCACAATATTTGCTCTACTATACTACTACGACGACGACTACTACTACTCCGAACGATCCTCTCCTCCGTACTGGTCTCATTGCTCCTCTATGTCTATATCTCAGTCTCTCTTTTCTCCCTTGGCCCATAATGGCCTTGCGTGAGTCGGGACGGTCATCCTTACGTTTCGTAACGTAATTATAACGTGAGGCTCTCGGATCGTAGCATATTCCTCCCCAAATCTTATTCCCTTTCCCCTCCTCCTCCTCCCTGAAATCCAGGAAAAGTTAGTTTCGAGGAGAACATTGTATCGTGAGTGTGTGTGTGTGTGTATGTGTGTTTGTAGGTGTGTGTATACATATAGAGTGGGAGAGTGATTCCGTGCTTCCGTGTTTTCTCAATTATTGGTAATAATCCAACTCTAGCCCCTCTTGTTCACGCGCAACCAGGACTAGATTCTGTATTGATTATACGTTTTCACAGTACCGGGGTGTGGACCTCCTGATCTCAATGAGGAAGGAAGTGGGGGCGAGAAGAAGATTCTGTGCATAGTACGAGTGGCATGGTTTACCTATGGACGTAGCGCCACCTCCCACTTCCCCATGCATACGAACACGCACACACACAAGCACGCACATACACTAACTGGTACATTTGCCTCATTCAGCTGGGAATAGACTACAGGGTTATTTCCAGCTCGGTTATTACGACTCCTTACATTGTTGTTAAGTTGGCAAGGATCTCGGAACCTGGTGGGCTACATAGCAAGGGTAGGGGATACGAAACCCTTACTTTCAGGCGGAACAGGCGTGGCCTACCGCGATTACCATATCTCACAGCCACAGCCTTATGGCCTGGCACAGGCTATCGGCGGGGCTTGGTGCTCCAAACCAGTGCCATTGAACTTGCCATCGAGTGTTCCAATCAGCAAATGCTCTCTCTCTCGTATAACTTCATGTTCTCTTCTCTGGAGTACTGGTGGAGGAGGATGAAGGAGAGAGCCGGGCTGAACTGCTCCTTCCGTCAAAGACATTATTAACTGCTCCAAGAATGGGTGTATATATGCTGCCTTTGAGAGGATCCTACTTCGTAGCAAGGGACCGTCCAAGACTCACCAAGAAATAAAAACAAGATCAAAGAAGAAATGTGTATCCAAGGCTCATCACTTATTTCCAGCGAAGATATGTACAGTGTAAGCTGATGTCAATATTGTCAGCTCACTGGAAAATGTGTGAGGGGGGAGAAGATTATTAGACGGGAATTCGTTAAAGATGAATTGGAGCATTGGACAAACTATTATACCCAAGTAGTTCCACTGGGACCCTTTGTGGATATGGAAATCTTGGAGGAAGACAAGATTGTGAAACTTCATGATCACACACACACACACACACACCAAAAGCACAACTTACATTTCCCAGCCAGTCATCGTCATTTTGAACTGGATGCGTCTCCCGACAGGGGCAGAATAAAGTCGAATAATTCTTTCAAATTATTGATACAAGTTTATTGGAAGGGGATGTGGGGGACTTAAGTGTTTGTTCCCTTAATAAATTCACCATTCTGTATCCATAATACTGGATAATATTTACGAACCCTTGAATTATTGGCTCTCACAGAGTTCTTAGAGGGGAATGGCGGTGAATCCATGGTCGCTCAAATCTAACGACCAGATAGGACTTATGTTCAACTGGTGACAGGAGCTCGGCGCAGTAAGTCCTCGCTAAGAGCATTCTCCGACAGTGGAAATCCTATACTAGTTGTATATAGCTCCTAAAACTCTGACAATCAAACGGTATTTATCTGCAGCGAGAAGGGGCACCAGTCTCGAGGTATAGTGCTTCCAGTAGCAATGGGACCAGATGGAATTTCCAAGTAAATCTTCAAAACGGGTCCAATTTTATTTTTTTCAATTTATTGTCCATTTAGCCTTCAACACATTACCAATGCCTCCGTAATGTCTTTGGTTTTCTCCGAAATAGGATGCTCGCCTGCACTCCTTTCTCCCAGCATCTCGGTACAAATGCAGGCAGCCAGCTGTATTGCATCCTACTGCTCGTACAAGTCCAAGTAGTACTGCTCCTGCGAAAAGTCTTTCTCTGTCGTCTGCAATACCAGCAGAGCGATGGGAGTCATGCCGTGGATCTAGTTACGAGCCCTACCTCTCCCGAAACTACTACTTATGCACTTTGGCAGCCTTTTTGGAACGACCCTGGTGCCCCTCATAGGCTCGTTTGTCCAAAATACACGATGATGATGATGTACTCCGCACTCCGTCCACATTGCATACGTACGCCTCTCGGCGTGGGCGGGGAGGGAGCGCGGGGAATCGATAGGAAGCTTCTGGGTAATATACAGAGGTTTTTCAAAGTGTCAAAGTGATGTTTGAGTGAAATGGGCAAAACTTCTTCCGGAGCTCGGAAGTTGAGTGCTGCTGGGACAGATAGGATAAGGAAAGTATGACAGGATGAAAAATGTAGGCTGATGTCGGCCAGAGACAAGTGGCGTTACATAAAAATAGCGGAGCGGACGTGCATGATTCGTCGCATTACAATATTATTACTATGGATTTTCTTTCATTTCTTCTTTTCCTTCTCCTCCGTCGTCGTCGCACCCTCTCCTCTCACTCCGCGGTTCTCCGCTCCAGGCGGGCCGCGATAGTTGGCAAAGCCAAAAATAGGAGCATATATAGTATGGTGAGGGCTTCATGTTCGTGTGAGAGTGCGACAAACTTTAACGAGCCATCCCACTATCGACGTCGTAGTAGTCATCACCATCATCATCATCACTACTACTACCACCACCACCACCAACACCATGTCGTCCCTCGTATCTTGGAGGAGACTGACTGAGAAGGAAGGGAAAATGCCAACTTCCCCACCCCTTCCTGAATAAAAACTCTCCATTCAATCTAGGAAAACATCACTACCACTGCCCCCTTAAACGTCTCGTAGAGAGAGTTCACCGAGTGACAAAGTCGCATCATCATCACCGATTACGACAACAAGGCTCTGCCACTGACGATCCCCTCAATTAGTCTTCCAGTAGTTAGGGTAGTGAATGGGAAAAAGCCCCCCCCCCACAAAAACTGACAATAGCGGAGGTCAGAACTGCGACAACTCCTCCTCAAATTAGATGGACTGACACTCAATTAATAACGGCTCTGTCGTGGCCCCGTTTCCATATGCGTTCTGTAATGGTGAGGATGAGAACATGTAAACTCGGACAGGCACCCGCGTTCCTCTCACTCACTCAAGTTGAGAACATTAGGGCAATGGCTCACCATTCTTGTTCCGCTGACAGCTATTGTTGGGAAATTTACTCTGTCTCAGTGTCATTCCAGCTGCTCATCCACTCTCTCCGTGCAGGCGGTGCACATTTAGCTGGGGAAATTACCCTAATTGCTCCCAAGTTTCCAGAGGTTCCTACACACACACCCACATATAGAGTAGTTCTCCCCCTCCTCCACCTCATTCATTTCGCCGTTTGCCCCCGGATTGTGTAAGGGTTATTTCACAGCAAACTGGAAGGTTTTGTGCGCCAAGTTGCTCGATTTTCGAATCCCTCAAAGTGTATGATCCTTCCACCGAGTCCTTTACATTCCGCGTTGTGGTTCAGACGTCGGTCCGTTTTGGCGGGAAATACGAAACATTTTAAGGGCCTACGGAGAAAAACGCATATCTCATGAACGCGTTGGGCGATTTGAGTCAGGTTTGTTTTAAAAGATAGAAAATTAATTTCCGTAGCATGATTATTCTCAGTTTTTTGATATCTATAATACATTTCTCAAAATTTTAAACCAAAGATTGAAAAAGTTCAAAATGAAATTCATATTAATCCAAACTTTCGAAATTGTTCAACTTCCTTTCAAAATTTTGACAAACGTGTGTGAGTTACCCCAAAACCCTGGTAGAATATCCTAGAGAATTTAATTCTGTATCTTCTGAAATCAACGTGACTCAAATGGGTCGATCCGTTCGTGAGTAATCTTCTATTCGCCCCGGTACTATAAATGTGTGAAGTACGAACGCTTTTGTAGTTCCTCGGCGAAAAACACATAACTCACGGACGCATCGACCGATTGGAGTCACGTTTGTTTCAGAAGATAGAAAATTAAATTCCCTAGGACATTCTTCCGGGGTTTTGAGGCAACTCACATATTTCTGTGAAATTTCTGAAAGGAAGTTGAACAATTTCGAAAGTTTGGATTAATTTGAATTTCATTTTGAACTTTTTTCAATCGTTGGTTTGAACTTTTAAGAAATCTATGAAAGATATCAAAAACTGAGGAAAAGCGTTTTCGAGAATCTAATTCTCTATCTTTCAAAACAAACTTTACTCAAATCGCCCAACGCGTTCATGAGATATGCGTTTTTCGCCGTAGGCCCTTAAAATGTTTCGTATTTCCCGCCAAAACGGACCGACGTCTGAACCTCAACGCGGAATGTAAAGGACTCGGTGGGAGGATCATACACTTTGAGGGATTCAAAAATCGAGCACCTTGGCGCACAAACCCTTCCGGTTTGCTATGAAATTACCCTAAGGAAAACTGAAAAGGTAGCAGCACATATTAGGTCTGCAGTATTAGTTTCTGCACAGGGTTAGGCTTGGACAATTTTCCACTCAGATATAGTATTTCATTAGGCAGAACATTTGCTCATGTGTTGACTTTTGTGAAAGTGTAAACACGGCGGTAGACTGGGTGGGCAAATTGACGGACGTAAGTTCTCTATGTTTGCGGTGAATCTACAATCTACTACTTGTCTGTATTGATGTGGATTAATTACGGAAACTAGTGTTACCTGGTAACCAGTCCAACTTGTCACACTAATTGCTCCGGAGCCATTACAGTTGATTGTCAAACCAGGTGGCATTTTGCTCTGAGTGAGTGAGGGTGAGGTTCTTAGAGTGGCTTACTGGACCTCCTACTGTGATAGCACTGCTCACACGTTGATCATAAAATTTTTCATCCGGAAGTACCATGTGACACCTGTCCCCAGGACCTTATCATCGCTTGGAAGGAAGACTGTTCAAAGAAATCTCACCTTATGGAACATTATTGCGTATGCACGTTTTTACCTCAGGAAGTTCCGTGTCACTGCTTCACTGCAGTGTTGTCCTAAGGCGGTAAATAACCTATTTGAAATCCTCTGAGGATGACATCATGTAAAATTGCAACACCAGGGGTTCACTAGTCAGCTCACGACTGTGCCCCTAGGATGGTCTATATCAGTAAATAATTCGTCTCCGTCACCCCAAAGCCATTCCCGCTCTTTAGATGCTACGTAATAGACCTTGCATATCCGGACTTGCTGTCATCCCTGCAGGACGTCGACTGATACAGCAGCTTTAAATTGAGAGAGAGAGAGAGAGAGAGAGAGAGGGAGGGAGATTTACACATGCATTGCGTCTGGCGGTGCTCCGAAAGGGAGTGAACAAGCGTGGATCAATTGATGCAATTACATGGAAGGTCCATCATTGTACAACCCATGATTATTTATCATTAAACGCACCGTGTCATTTCAACTGTCACTCTGATTCCGCTGACCTAATTCAATCCATTGGCCTGTCCATTTTCTGACCCAGTCGCTGACATTCCCTCGTCTCCGGCTCCTACTTTATCCCATGATTTAACAATGGAAAAGAGTCATTTACGAAGACTGGCTGGTAATGGTTTAAAAAAACAGCTAGGAGGGGGCCAGCGTCTCACTTCCGCTACATAATATATCCCCTTTTTCCGAGGAATAAAAGTTCTGAAAAAAGGACCGGATTCAAATTCAAGGTTGGGGTTTCTCTTCGCCACAGTGAGCTTGGCAGAGGGAGGAGGAGACGCTGCTGCATATGTGTTTAGAAATAGGTGGAAATGTTCGTGCTCATTAGGGAATTTTCTACAGCTGTAAAAGGTCCCACGGGTCAAATAATATACGGGTGTAGCTCTTTAACTTTTCTCATTGCCCCTGCAACTGGGATGGGTTCGTTCAGGGGATGTTGCTAGGTGGAACTTTACGGGAGTTAAATCACTATTTGCCATGTCGGGCTGACTGGGAAAACCGCATCCCGTAATTGGCCTAGTAGCGGGAATGAGGGAGAATGAATCTTACACAACTCACTGATTTATTTCCGTAGGAGGTAAGGGGACGTCCCGGATGGAATGCAACAAGAAAACACGTCATTCCCTTAATTCCCTCCCAGCAGTCAAGGTTAGACTTACATAAATCTAAAATTCCTCAAAACCAGTCCCCTTGTCCAAACTAATCCAAAGGTGCTGAGGAGACAAGACTGATGACTAACAATGGAAACAACTGGAATATGAATCTGGAAGGAAAATACTCAAACAATGCTGTGATACCGGAGCTCCTCTGAGAGTTGAGTGCATCGAGCGGTGAGTGTAATGACATATAATGTATATGAAACCCAACTCGCTTCGCAGTTTCAACAAAGTGAAGGTAAACTGCAGGAAACCTTTCATTGAGAAATTCTTCTTTGGAAACGGTACTTGTTACCAAGAGTTCAAAATAAAAAAAACCTTTGTTTTATGAAATGATAGGGTTACGGGAGGACTGGAGAGGTTATGTGGAAATTATCCCCTTGAATTACCACCGTCTACAGTCTTACTGGGAGAGACACTGAATCCTCAAGTGGGAGGAGAATCCATGAGGAATTCTAAAATGCGCATGATGTGTGTATGCATGTTTGTGTGTGGCAAGGCATAAGCGTATGCCTGGTTGTACACGCGATAGTCTGCTATACTATTCTTGTGCTCTTGTGTGCGCGGGTAAAATTAATATTTTCGGTAATAACCGGTTAGTTCCACACGCATGCACACACACACAGACACACACTACACATATTTGTATTTAGAAACCAGAAGTCTCCCTTGCGTCAATATTTGATGAAGGTTGGCATGCAATCGGCTCAGCCTGACTGCGTAGGGCAATTAATGGAGAGGAGTTGTAGAGGAAATTTTATGCTCGAAATGTAATTGAGTCCGGGTAATTTGATTTGTGACGGAATGCCAGACTGTAAACACATGCGTCGCACAGGCGCATTTGGTCATAAACGCGTCTATGCACATGTGTACAACAGCATAAGGGACATACAGGGAAGCACGTCCTCACACCATCCTGTATTCCCCCTTCTCCTCTGTAGACCTTTCCAGAGCGGCAACGATCGGTTGAGTTAATTCTTCAGCGGAATTGGGATTAATCTCCTGTCATTAATCGCATTCAAGAGACTTACCGTTGCGGGACTCACTATAGCCCACGAGTTAGCTTCTTTTGTTGTCAATTATTTGCACGCATTACTCAGCCCTGTACCCGAGCGATCGTCAGCATCCCCTATTTCCTAGACTCTTTTTTCACCGCTCTCTCTCTCTCTCTACTGAACTCCGCCCGTCTCCCATCCTTACTCCTCCATCTCCTATGGCTTGTCTGTTCTCAAGTTGCGGTTCATTTTTCACAAAGAGGAGGGAGCGAGCAAGAGAGTTAGAGAGAGTGAGATGGTGAGACATTCAATTGAGCCAGTCCTTCCTATATACTTTTTCCTACTAATGTACATGCATATAGTATGCGCTTAGCTTAGACTACACAAGCTGCTAAGTTGTTTGCATTCAGTCACGTTCACGACATGAACGATCGAAGACGTCTTAAAATTAAATCACATCTCATGTTCTAATGTTCTAACCTCTCCTACACCCAAGAGTTTCGTGCCGACCAACCGAGCCACATCCAATCAAATGAATACAGACTGACGGACTGAGAACTTTAACTCTGCTTTATTTTCTCCAGCTGCTGTATCGTGCTCTGCCATGATTTCTCCACACCAGATTACTACTCAACCATCCTAATGGACTTTCGCCTCACGTTCACCCTCCCACTCCCCCTCTTCCTCATCCCGACCATAGGATTACCCATACCGAGGTATAGGATGGATGACACCGTGATGAAAAGTGCGAACAAGGCAAGGCGAGGAGAGGAGGAGGATGATGGGGAAGAGAGGACCAGTTCCATCTCCTCTTCAACGTATTCTAATTGGGCACCGAAGAGCCTCAAGTTTCCTCGCCTGTCGTATTCAAATGTGTACCATTAATTAGTACACCAAAGACCGCGGTTCCTTGTTGAGGCGGAGGGAAATTCGTTGGTAACACATTAGCACCGCACTGCTCGGTTCAGAGGCGTAGTGCATGACAGAATTGCTGTTCCTTGGAGTGGAGTATTGGAACTGACTCAAGATAAGATATTTGATCCGCTTACTGGCCCGTAGCAGCTCCAAAGGCTACATGCTGAATGTTTTTTACGGTCACGCCCTTCCCATATAATAAAGGTCATGTTTGTCACTCTTCACCATAATGCACGCTCCTCAAACAGGTATGTGTCAGTTAATGAGACTGTGGGGAGGACAAAGGATTTTCTTCCACAGACCGCAGTGTGGGTTGTGTAGAGGCTCTCGTTAATGTTCGAGGATAAAGTGGTGGACGTCTAAGCCGGTCGTTAAGAGAGGATGAAAAATGCGACAGAGAGAAGCTGACTAGAGCATCGTTGATAATTCTGTGCATACAAAAAT
Source organism: Pseudobourletiella spinata (assembly GCA_009870155.1). Taxonomy (NCBI): domain Eukaryota; kingdom Metazoa; phylum Arthropoda; class Collembola; order Symphypleona; family Bourletiellidae; genus Pseudobourletiella; species Pseudobourletiella spinata. The sequence goes on along the minus strand of WJFA01001277.1, from coordinate 1,581 downwards.
ATTGTCCGTGCGGTTGGTCCTCCAAGTTGAACCGTAGCAGCTTTCATAAATTTTTTCCTGAGAGGATGAGACCTGAGACAGGGATGTGTAAAGGAGGACCCGCGTGTGTGGTGAGCCGGATGAAATCATATTACAGAATATGTGAGGCTCGCCTCTCCAACAGCTTAATGTCTTCTTCATCATATGTTACTTTCATCAAATCTAATTCCAGCTTTGACAACCCCACTCGCTATCTCTGTAATTATAGGAATGTGAGAAGCCTGAATAATTTACAAGCCTATTATAGCTAATATGTGCCTCACTCCAAACTCACCGCTCCACCTTGAACGACGATAACGCACAAGAAACTCATTACTCCTATTAATCAACCTCTGGAGACAAAGTTCACACGACCGACCGGTGTGGGGTCACACCCTAATGTCTCTCCTCCTGCTGTACCTAGCGCATTCCTTCACTCCCCTCATTATATTTTCTGCATCAGCTGGTGCCCCGTTCTTAAATAGCTCCTACACGGACGGAGGAATACATGGAACAATGATTGAGAAGAAGATGCTGAAATCCATGCGCTGTTACTCAACACGATTGACATCAAAGTCAAGGATCATCACTGCGTGAGGTCCATGGTGAAGATGTTCAGGTAAGTTTGTAAAAATTAATTTATATTCCCATTAGTGCATGAAAGAGAGATTTCCATAGTATCCACTTTGGAGTTTTAGTGCACTGATGGTGAGATGCTTGGATCATCACCTCACCGAAGTAGCGTATGCTTTAAGACATAAGCAGATGTAAAGAAAATGCCCAAGATATCCAAGGAGTCAAGATTGGGTATTGATATTTATTCACTTTACATTCTACACTTATACATTTGGAACGGCGCATATGTACTCAGTCAGTCCCACAGCCAATAAAAAAGATCAGTTTGGAAGGTATCGCACTACAGTGCTGCCGTTTAAGCTTATTTTAACTTAATTTAATTTACGTAACTATTGTTTTATATTGTGTAATACTACTGAGATTCGTCGCTTAATTAGCGAATCTCTTCGCAGTCGTGTAAACACTAACAACCGGATTTATCATTGACCTCTGATGGTTAATCCCTGTCTGACCTTTTTTGGGGCGACTATGATGTTATTTCATTCTACCAAGTTATTTAATCCCCATGTGCTGATTTATTATTAACTAAACTGTATCATGAAATAATTTTGCTGATCAGCTTTAGTGGGAACATGGGGAAACCAGGATTTCAACCTAATGAAGCAGATGGGTCACCACCACCAGTTAAGAGAAATAGACTACTTTTTGGTGCTGTTGTTAGCAGTAGTCTCCTGATTTTTTCTTGTCCTTTCCGCATTATGCACTTCCACACAAAATAATATCCTGTGCCATTCATTCAGCTTCCTCACGCAAATAGTGGATCGACTACAGAGCATTCCTACACATTTGCACTATTTCCCAAACGCATCGCACTTCCGTTCCACCTTCCTGACCGCCTCTCTCACACTTCTCATTTGCTTCGACTGACTACCCTTACCTCTCACCATTAGAACTTGTCAATGACAAAATAAAAATAAGCTGGAGCTG
>WJFA01001276.1:0-22725 GCA_009870155.1 Pseudobourletiella spinata | reverse complement strand
CCAGGAATGAAAATACTCCAATACACAAATAGAAATAACAAATACATATTTACGTACTACATGGTAAACGTGGAGTTGTTGGCCCGTTGCGCTGGCTCGGCTGATTATCGGGAACCGTTCAACTAAAAATTATTTGTAAACAAGGACCTATTTCTAATAACTGAACATTTATTGAAAATAGAAATAGTCTATCTAGAAAATTTATAAATAGAAATAAGTAAATAAAAATAGTTAGGGCCGTGAATTTCAAATAGAAATACCAATGCCGGTGAATTACAAATAGAAATATTGAAATATTTACATTTCTTATTTCTATTTGTAAAACCTATTTTTAAAAGCACTGATTCCTGGGTGGTGGAATCATTAGCTTATGCTCGCATTATGATTTTGTTACCATTATGCATGATCGTATCTGAATGAGCACGTGGGAGCATGGCTCATGACGCTACAGCGCTACGCGGTACAGTGTTCATATTTAGGGGTATCGGCACCCCGTGCCCCTCCAATCTACTCTGACTTCCTCAACTGCCTTCTTTGACGCTGTCATGAGGGGTGGAGGGGGAAACTCTATTGTACAAGAGCACAAGCATTCATGCCTTACTTCTCATCCTGACGTTAAAAGACAGTGAGCAAGACTGCCCAATTTCCCAATAAGCCTGCTCTCTTTCTTCTGACTTGGAAGTTGACACACTACTCTTTTTCACCACTCAGGATGAGTTACTATGGGAAAGAACCATCTATTTGTTTAGAATTAAGCAGATGTTCTTCCAGGTTCAGTCAAAACTGATACATTATTGTGGAGGGAGATTAGGGAATGGATTTGCTCATGGACTCTCAGCTGTAAGCATTACAGTATTCGGGGAAGTGAACGGTTGGGATTTGAAGAAGCCCTGACTGACTGAGGGAGACCGAGTCGTAAGAAGCATGTGTGGACAGGCGAGAGTTGGGAAAGTTGTTAAATTCAACTGTAATTCACTCAGCTGGCAGTATATACACAGGTGGAGACGGTAGGTACGGAAGGGTTTCGAGATAATACAGATAGATACTTAGCCTTCTACACAGACCTCTCATTTATTAACTCATAAAGAGGTTAATTTAGTTCACTCACAGTCGGTCGGTCCCCTCGTAATTATTATGGCTGATGAGATATTTTGAGATATTTTGATCTATCTATGAGATATTTTGAATTTCTCACTTGAGAAACCGTTCTCTCGTCCCGATCAACAGGGACGTTCCTCCACCTCCACTCTTTAAGTTGTAACTTCGCTGACTAATCAGTCGTTACAGGTGAGATGGTACACGGGAACTGTTATAAATTGATCGGATTCCGCGATGAGGAACTAGGCAGATTACTCAAGAAGATCCGAATTTCAGGTGTATATACAAATGTAGATTCCATTCAAATTAATATAGCATGCGCTAACACATCTTTCGAGAAGCTACCTTACTCCAAGGGCTGAAGATCTTGATTATGATGATGACGACGATAGAAAGGGAACTTGCGTGTGCGGACGTGTCGGCGGCCAAATACCAGAAATCCTCATGAATTTTTATAATATGAGCCCCAAAAGCCTTCCAACATTCTATCATGTCTGTCTCAGATGTCCCAAAAGAAACGTAAGATGAAGGGATGCTGCTGGGTTGAGAACGGTGGCGGCAGGGATTGATTCTATGTTCCCAAGGGAAAAAATTCTATGTCCAATGTACACAAGCCTGGTGATAACGCGTGTGTCGTGTCATTTTGTAGCATGTAGGATGTGCGCTCCGTGATGTCAGATACATGGCATCTACCCCCGACACATTATGTTATCGTAGGGAAACATGCAGGGGACAGTCTTAAATTATAGAAACTGGAGACACTGGATCGAACACTATGCAGACCTTGATTCATCGATTGAAAAGTACATACATACACATCTTCGTCCAGTGGAACATCTCCGCTCACGTATCCAGAAGATATCATTAGGCGGTCAGGAGCGGGGTAGACGACGCTCCGTGCCGCATTCCAGAGAGAAGCATGCATTTAGCATCACTCCGTATACCTCAATTCCACAAATTCACGTAATTGCACCCATAGATTTTTTCCCCACATTTCCCTTTTTTCCGTCGCCATTGTATAGGTACTCCGTATATATGCATACATGCATATATACTGAGCATGGAATGCCACCCACATGTACACAGAAGCTGTGCAAGAGTTCTAGGATGAGCTTCCATATGGGTATATTTTACGCATGGATACATACTTTTAGAGGTGCTCCTATGGGTAAGTAGCCATACATGCCAAATGAGTCGCACCCCATAATTTGATCAGACATTGGACAATGAGACGCTGTGTGTAAGAGGTGCGATGAATTTTCGTCTTGTGACCTTAGGACGCTAACACGTTAATGGAGCCGTGAACGAGCTTGCGGTAGCAACTCCAATGCTCCCGTTTATCAGAAAACTTATCATGTGTAGTTTATGCGGTGGGTTGGAATGAAATGGAAATCACCTATTCCTAATGACAACAACTATTTCATTCATACCTTGGAGGAAAATCATGTCCTTTTAGTTGCTTCTAATAGGTTTGTGTGTGTTTTCATGTATATTAGCTTCTTTGCATGTACTTCATGGCGTGTGGTTTGTGCGGGGGTGTGCTCAGGTGTTTGTGTGTAGTGGTTTATGTTACCAGGCGTTCTTGTGTACATGTTCATAATGTGTGTTTTCGGTGCATGAGTTAGTAATGTGGTGTGTTTTCTGTGTATGAGTACTGTTTTTTATTTATGTGTTTTGCGTATAGGCTAGCAGCAGCATTACTTCGTACGCCTCCTTAACGTATATTTATGTGCACATTAGTGTGTTACAGTAATGTGCACGTTTGTGAATTTTGACTGTTGTGGCTTTGACTGTATGTTGAGCTGGTTCCAAAAGTGAGATGGGGATAAACTTGGAGTGGACCTCACACTATTGAAAAAGGTTTTTCCAGCCTTAAACTATGCGGATATCACATTATATTGTAACTAGCAGAGGCCCCCCGTGCTGTCGCACAGGCTTACACCGGTGATGCCACCAACATATCTGCCCCACCAGTGACAACCGCTAACATTGCAACGTACATTGCCAAAACATAGAAGCGGGAACCCAGCGATAGCTGGCCGGTGACACACTCCACACGCGGCAACTAACTTTCGAAATTTGATGTATATCCCCATAACATTAGGGGCTGTTCACATATTACGTCATCACTTACACGGAGGGAGGGATGGGGGTCAGGGCTGTAATGTTAACGCCTATGGTGACGCTATTGAAAACAGGGAGGGAGGGGGTCAAAATTTGGCCAAAAAAAGATGACGTAATATGTGAACAGCCCCTTAGTAGCTTATACATCCGCGGCAACTCAGCTTAGTTTGAAACTAAGATTTTATCCGGTCGTACAAAAATATCTGAGGATTTTATACGGCGAAAACTTAGATAAATTAGCAGCTACAGCTGAAAATTAAAAATAAAACTAAGAAAGCTTCCAACAGCATGTGGCACCTCAGTTTCGCATCCGAAACAGATTTTCGCATGACATCAAAAAAGTTTCCCGTGAAAATTTGAAATCACGAAAGCGAATCATCCCCGGTGATAATTCTAAAAATGCGTGGTTGCACCGGAAACTTCGAAAATACATAAGGTTTCAAACAGCATGTGCCACTTCAGTTTCGCATCACACTGAGATTTTTTAATTTCAACCAAAAAGGCTTCAGAAAATTTGGGCTGATGTAAGCAAATAACATCCTATGATAATACGAAAACGCATTAACCGTAACCTTTGAAAACAGCATGTGCAACCTCAGCTTCCTGTGAAACTGAAAGGCACGGGCAAATATTACGTGTGAACATGAAGAGTGGTGACAGCATAGCACACCCGATAAGACTTTAACAAACTGACGACTACTGCTGAAAATTTAATGTGACACTTAATAAGTGTCCAAAAGTCCGCAGCCTCTCAGCTTCGCATCAGACTGGCACCTTTGACTGTCATTAAAAATACTTGGAAAAAATTTGGAATGTTGAAAACAAACAATATCCTGTGTAAATTCGAAAAATTAGTTGTCCCAACCGGCATCTTTTAAAAGTCACAAGGATTCCAACAGCATGAGTCACCTCAGTTTGCTATCAGTGAAAGATTTTTTCACCGGATACAAGTACATAACTTGTGAACAACTTGCGTGGTGGAAGCAAATCATTCCCGGCAAACTTTAAGAAATTGACACCTACTGCTGAAAATTGAAAATGACGCTTAGAAAGCTTCCAACAGCACAACTGGAAACTTTGTGAAAACTTGAAAAGTTTCGAACAGTATGATGCACCTCAGTTTGCCATCATTGATAGATTTTTCACATGGTACAAAAATATGACTTCAGAACATATTGCATGGTAGAAGGAAATTATTCCGGTGAAATTTAAGAAATTGACACCTACTGTTGAAATATGAAAATGACATTTAGGTAGTTTCGAACAATACGGGGCATCTCCATTTCGCATCAGACTGAGATGATCGAATGTCACGAAAACAAATTTGGGGAAAATTTTATTGTTGAACGCGAGCAACATCGGGTGAGAATTATCAAAATACGCTGTTGTACCGGATGCTTTGAAAACACACGAGGTTACAAACAGAATGTGCTACCTCGGTTTCGCATCAGACTGAGATTTTTTAATATTAAAAAGAACTTTTGAAAAATTGGAATGATGAACGCAAACAGTATCCAGGTACAGTTAGAAAAATATGTTGGACGGGGAAAAATATGGTTTGTTAAGATTTCGATGGTGAAGGAGATAAAGGCAAATTCAATCCGATGACTATTAGGCAAATACGACGTTGCATCGAAAACTTTGAAAACACTTGAAAAGTTTTGATAAGCATGTGATACTTCTGGTTAGTTATTATTAATCAAGCTAATTAATACTTAATTAAGTTTGTTGTACCGTTATGAAACTTTCAAACAATTAAAAATGTCCGGAGAAGCTTGAAGTTGTATTTTGAATTCAGTTTAACGGTGAAACCAAACTTGAATGCAATGAGCCTACGTTATATGATGACCAGGCGCACAAAGGATGCGTTCGCATATATGTGCTGCTCGAAAACACCCTCCTTAAGTCGATTAATTTTGAAAAAAAACTATACACGTAGCCGCACCTTTTAGGTCCGCACTGTAAGAAGACGTTCCGCTGGAGTAACATTTGAAACTCCGGGTAGCGATCCGCCATTAGGGATTGCACACACACAATCGTCTTCCTCACTGAGTGCAGTGCTGTGGTGGATATTGCGGCGTTACGGATATTGAAAATTGTGCAGCGTGAATAGTTCGCAGAAGAAATAACTGCTCTCTTGAAAGGTCACGGTGTAAAGGAAGAATCAAAAAGCGCTGAATCAATTCGTGAGCGATAGTAAATTGTTTCGTGTGAGAGGCCGATTAACTAATACAGATATTAGATATTAGTTAAAAACACCCTTTAACTTCAAGCCGGATTGGTGTAAAGAGAAGAGAGCACCAAGGAAGCACCTATATGAATTTGGCCACAAAATGAAAACGAATTGGAGTGTTATTCCAAACTTATAGTCTTATAGATATATAGAGGTCAAAACAAAATATAAGACATGTTATCATGAATCTGTTTAAATATCTACTTTGTGTGTAGAGGCCAGCAAAGTCAGCCGGGACTGCAGAAACCTGCCCCTAAAAATAGAGAATTATCCTTCGCCCCTTCCCAAGTCCAATGCCCACAACCATGATGCAGTTGCTCGCGTGCTTACAAAAAAATTTATTTTATTCTATTTTATTTTTATTTATTCTTGTTTTCTGCTACATGCCACCCGGTCCAGATAACAATCAAATCATTGCTCAAATGTCAGATAGATGCTCAGTTTGTATAATCTTGTGCGGGGACACTAAGACTCGGCAATCTTAATCATCTGCTTTCCACCACGACGATCTGTAGGCACATTAACTCCACCAGGTGGTGAGATGATAATATCAAATCACGTGGAAAATCCCTCGTCTTGCATTTTAAGTCATGTGGATTCATAAGCAGTAATGTCTAAACTCCCTCCGATCTAAATAGCTCACCAAGACATGCAACTAACGGAGCAAACGTTATTGATCATTGATTTGTTGACCCCAGAAGCAGCCATCCAAGGACTTTTCGGGAGACTTTGTTATCAGTGATCACAATTCAAGTGCCGTGACCCTCGGTTGAGAGGTACATTCTATTTTTAGAACAAAGCACACGTGAAATAGATTTTGTCACGCGAATCTTCCGAGTACTTATACAGCTTTCTGGAAAAATATACCTGATGCATTAAAAAAGTTGAGCTCTTAGTAACGTTAAGACATTTACCACTGGATGAAAACCACATGCCACGAAACAAAAACGATAAAGAGATTCGACAAAAACACATGAATGGACCAGCCCATATGGTATAACAGTGACAGCATGCGTTTGCATAGGTGTGCCAAAAACGCCCGTGAACAATATAAAAATAGCCTGTGTAGAGCAAAAAAGCATCGCCTCACAGCACTCCGAAAAGTACAAAAATCTCGTTAAATCAAAGAAACGTCAGTGATGGGAGGAAATCAATGGAACAGCAGACATTTCTCTAATTTCTGGATAACTCTTACGATGTTTCAGGACCACGTGCAGTCACAAATCAGATAAACACGGGTGAATGGGAATCGTATTATGACAATGAACTCCTCCACTAGCAGGAGATGAAGAGGAAGAAACATGGACGAGGAGTTTGACCCAGATTTCTCTGTACAACATTAAAAGGAGAGGCTCAAAAAGTTGCACCAAAGACAGCTACAGAACCGGACTTACTACCTAGCTCTCTTTTAAAAACATTTTACCTGAATTTGCCATTATCATGCTCCTACACGTATTCCCTAGTGTGTTCAACTCTGGTTCTGTGACTGACAAAGCCAACTCAGCCAACTACCTCTTATCCTTCTGAATAGGGTCACGAAGCTTTACACATCATTGCTACATTAACGACTCTACTCCTGGTCCGAATCCGAGGGAAAGATACTCGAAACTCAATGTTGGTTTCGTAAGGGGCATGGCTGTGACGGCCAGATACTTGCACTGACTAGTACAATACAACAACAGCTTTGCAGACCACGTGGTAAACTCTACAAATTATTTTTTGATTTCGGTCGAGCTTCCACGCGTGAAGCTGTGGACAAAACTGCATAAAACTGGGGTTAATGCCACGGTGTCAGATTTCCTCAAAGACAGTTTCCGTCGGGCTCAGAGTGAGCACAGCGAATGGGCACTCCAATTTTTTGATATTACAAAAAGTCGTGATACAAAAAGTTTCTTGCTATCTTCTTTTCACCGTCTATATAAGCGACATTGACAGTTTCTTCTGGGACCACAAATGCCAGTCCGTTGGCCTCCTCACACTCGGTGGATTTACTAATGCTGACTGGCGATTAAGCAGCATTAGCCAAATCCTAACCTAATCTTTAGTTTAAAATTGACTCTCCATAAATATTGTTAATGAACAGTCTCCAAATTAACCTTTCCAAAACAAAAATTATTTTCCGCTCCTTGCCTTGGAAGGATAAGTTCTATATAGCTGGTTAGGAAATCTACATTTTGAAAACTCATACACACTTGGAGATTGTGTTCTCGAGCAGTGACTTGTTTTACGGAGCGACTATGCGCAGGATGTCCAAGGCTGGTATTGCCTGCGCTCAAACCCTCTGATAATTGATAATGCTCCGAACAGTTCTGGAGTTTGTCATCGCGTCGAGTCATATGTCATTATCGTAAAGATTTTGCTTCGAGCTACGACCCCAGGTACATTAAAATTGTTCTGATGCGTTAGAATTGAATGAAAAATCTACTAAGGTCGTTAGTTTTAACTTGGAAAGCCCAATTTAGAATTGGATTAGCAGTCTGACTTTTGACCAGGATATTTGACCCGAGGTCAGATACCCAGACAAATTAGATAAATCTGCATTAAATTAAGCTTTTTACCATCTAAAGTTTTATGGTTTTCCTGTACTGTATTAAGATCGATGTAACACTGAGCAGTTCCAGCGTTTACTCTCGATAGCCTGGAAAACTCCAGGACGTACACTGTCGTAAAGATTTGACTCCGACTTAGGACACCAGGTCAACAGCAGATGCTTCAACTTTTGCATTCCGAGATAGAATTGAATGGAGAATCTGAGGGTTTCATTAGATTTAGCCTCTGAACAATTATTCACAATTGAACGAGAACTCTGACATTTAACCCGAGTATTTGACAGGGGAAACGTTTTTGAGGAAAGTTTGAAAAGCTGGCGCTCTAGGGTAAAATTTCATGAGAAATCTCGGAATATCATTTCTTTACCGTGGGAAACATGGCTTGGAATGCACTCTGTAGTTGAACTTTGACCCCTGGTCTTGACTCAAGGTCAAGGTCTACTCCGAATTTAATGGTTCGGTGGGCAATCTTTGGTCGTTTGCCTTTGTTATGGTGTGCGGCAAGATGATGCGTTGAGCTGATGCAGATTTTACCCCCGACAAAGGACAGTCGGCCACGGGGCTTATTATATGGGAAACTTGCTTTCGACTTATGGCCCTAAGTCAAGGACAGACACCCAAAGTTGACATGATGAGGCAGAATTAAAGGGGGAAGATGATCGGATGAGAGGAAGAATCTGATGGGGTCACTACTTTTCACCTAAGCACGTCTCGCGATTGGACCAAACATCTGGCCTTTGACTTGGGTATTTGACCCCCGGTAAAACGTCAGAGTTTTAGAAATTGGTGGTTTACGGTAAAATTGCATGAGGATACTCGTGATGTCATTTTCTTGGGTGGGACAAACAGTTTGTAAATGCACCCTATAGCTGAGCTTCAACCTCTGTTTTGACCTGAGGTCAAGGGTTATTTGAAATAAAAATGGGCCATGTTTGTTCCCAGTTTTTTAAATTTTGATTGATACATGGCACGTCATGGTGCGCCGAGCGGTTCATGAGTTTATTTCGAACAAAGGAGAGTTGGCCGAGGTTTTTATGATTATGATGATACAGAGGGGTCGTGGTCAAGTAATTCCTCCAACGCCAATACTACTGCTACCACCATCATGATTAACTTTTTCCACATGAATTTAAGTCGTACGGCAACAATCCATGGTTGTTGTAGATGTAATGTGTGTACGTAATGAGCCTGCTTCTGTGTTCGTGGACGGGATCATGGGATTGAAGATGGATGGTCATGGCCACGAACAGACTGTGACGGACTGGAGGAAAGTTTTCTTCTTTTGAGTAAATCAGTGGTGGTAGGTGTTGGGCTACCTACTGGGATATAGACGGAGAATTGCATACAGCACAAGCCATTCCTCTGTCTCTCTGGGTGCATTTCTGCTCCATCCAGGCCCAAACCTCACTCACTCAGTCCGTCAGCTCAAAAGAGTGAAGACACCAGTAATACACTATTAGAGTAAGTACGCTAGTAGTGGGCACGAACTACCGCCGTGCGTCCCCTCGTCATGCGATAAAACATGTTATCCATTTGATGGTCAGCCCCTGACATTGAGCACATTCTCGACGTACTATTATTGCAACTTGAGCTGGTGGACTAAAACGGCCATGGCCAAGATGTAATTTGATTCTGATGATGATGAAGTGTAAAAATATGCATGGATTTAGGTTTTGTTTGAACACACACACACATCCACAGAAACCCCTTTGCTCTTGGCTATCTTTTTTTATGACCAATCAGAGAGACCCTGGCCAGAGATTTCTAGACAGATCCAAAAAATAAATCTTGGCATGACCACGAGGATTCTCTCCATACACTCACCCCAAAGTCAGTGTCCAATCATTACGAGTAACGCCGGATCCGTCGTAGTTTTCCATCCATTGTGTACTACTACAGTACATCTCCAACTTTTGTAATAAACCAGTAGGCGTTACAAGTGGTAGCTATAGAGAGATGTATTATTCGCAGAACGGAGGAACGTGCCAACAACTTGGAGGAATTTGCACTACCAGTAGTACAATAGACCAATGTGTGTTACATGGCCCGAAATTTCCGTGGGAGAGTGTGGAGTGCAGATTGTAAAATATGCAATGAAACTCTGACTGACTTTGAGTGAATTGCGTGAAGAATGCTGTGGAGAGAATTACAACGTTGTGGTTGTTATTATTATATTATTTTATTATTACTACTATTGGAACAGTAACGTAGCGCACACGCCCGTACCCACGCACCTGGGCCGATATGAGGACAAATTGAACCGTTACAGAGGCGGACTGAAACACGCGAGTCAATGTCTCTCAATGGCTAAATAATAATTTCTCGTTAATTTTTCTCAGGTCACCCGATCGAATTCATAAGTCATCCAAAGAAACTTCATCTGTCCGAAGGGTCATTTCTTTTCTCGCACTCTCTCACTTTCCTCTATATCTCTCTACATCTTGCTCTGCAATATACTCTCGTCTTCTTCACCATGAGAGCTCCACATGCTGGTCTTCATCCCTTGTTTCGCTAATAATGTAACAAGTACACAAACTAGTTTCACATGGTTACTAAATCAAACCCGGGGAGGACATTTAGGCAGGCTCGACTCAGGAATAAGACTTCCACATTTTTTGCTTCGCTCATTTTTTCCATTTATCTTTATCTCCTTCAAATTACACAATAATACATACACACATTCATGCTCACACATATTCATGCGTATACAAACAGAAACAAATACATGTCGTCCACTCACATGCATAAAGACATGCCCTCAGTTCATCCGACCTTTATTATCATGCCAAATGTACTAAACTACTCCAAGAAGTCTGCATATCTATCATACAGAGGATGGAATGACCAAAGCCTACTTTTGAAACTGCACATGCAAAACAAATTGTTGTAAAAATGATCATTTTAAGTGAGAGTATATACATGGGACTGGGAGATGCCCATGCTGGAGTGAGTCTTCTGTGATACTATAATATACATACAAAAATGCAGCCTGAGAGATGGATAGGCCGTTGAGTCATTCCATCAACTCTATTACAACAATCTCCCCTCTCCGTCTCTCGCGCGCACACACACAGACGTACGGATGCTACAGAGTTTAAATTAGCGTCGGAGGCGGGAAATCCTGAGAGGAGTGGAATTTATTCTCCCTCATAAATTATCAGTTCCAACCAGCCTCCGACTCTATGGAGACATAGACATGGGAGGAAATTTTCTACCATTTTTTCTGTTGAGAAAACAAGACTAATTCCTACAATACAAGGTCTACCACCGTACTGTCCTCATCCATGGCAGCTCCTGCATGTATTACATTTATTTATATTCAGATTTGTATACGTACCTAATTATTCCCTCCTAAAACATATATTCTATTCATTCCATTCCTGAGAAAACTCTGCATACATGCACTTTTCCCATCCAAACTCCCTTCATTCCCAAATAATAATGAGAATACAATTGCTCTCGGCAGCGAGCGAGAGAGATAGAGACAGAGAGATTTGATTCGGAAAAGTTTTCATGCAAGAGTGGGCCTACTACTACGGTCTACGGTACACAGTACTATTAGAGCTATACACTCTACTGTTGAGGGACAAGCCGGCCCACTAGTTGACTCACTATGATCGGGATACGTATATATGTATATGATACATGTAGCCCACAGGGATTGCCCATCATAAAACCAGAGGGGTCTCAAAACATATTCTAGTTTGCATAAGAGCGTCTCTGTGTGTGAATTTGTGTGTGTGCGTGTGTGGAATCAAGCTCAATTTCTGAGCAAAAATTTCCAGCCCTCCCGCTCCGGCCAACATAAAGCCGAACAACGGCGAGAGAGAAGGTGTTTAAATTAACGATAGATCCTACTGATAAGATTCAGGATAGTCTTCTATGTGTGTGTATGCCTTCTATACTGTGGATCCAAAGTATTTTTTTCACAACCTTGCAGACCTGACACATTAATAGTATAGAATGAGATGCGCTACATCAGATACACGGACGCTAAGTACTCCTCGTTTCAAGTAGGATGTCTGCGGACGAGGGAAACCGTTGGGCGGAAAAAATCCACACGTTGCATAAGTACCACATGCACTGGGTAATTCTCTCTTCAACAGTGAGAATATACCCTCTTTCCGAGGTTGGACAGCTATAGAAATACAAAAATCTGATTGTCTTTTCAGACAACAACAACAACTTTTTGTGCAAACTTATCTCCCTCGCCCCAGTCTTTTCCTTCATATATTCTCTCGTATTGCGATAGTCAATAAAGGAGCATTGCTTGCTCCTCCACCCGTCGGCCCATCTATCTCACTCCATTAGAACAGGCACTTAGGCACCAACCAGCAAGTCAAGGATTCAACTTTTCCACGGAGAGACAGTTAGCTGGTTCTGAGACCGACGTTATCACAAGAGCCTTGAGAAGGTGACTTCTCTGCCAATTCCCCCTCCTACTGAACCAAAGGACTCTTAGTCAGTCCATTGGACTCGAACAGCAGGTAATCATAAGTAATAATAAAACATTGAATTGAACCCTCAGACCAATCAGAATCCAACAGTCGCATCAAGCTTACCATAGGTGTTTTCCTGTGAGGAATGTGGCAAGCATAATTTCAGTCTCTTTCTCTTTCTCAGTCAGTCAGTACAACTCCAGTTCCGGTCTCTTCTACCTTCATTTCACTCATGACGCACAGACAGGATGGTTAAAAAGTTTACTGTTTCGAAAACAGATGATCTATGATAACCGGGTACTAATCAGGGCTTTCTACTAAGTGTTACCCTGATATCTCGGGGCTGTTAGCATGTTATGTCATCATTTAGAGGGAGGGAGTCGGCAAAATATGACGTATGACATTGCTAACATTTGAGCTACAATTTTTTAAATACATTCTTGCGGTCGGAGGCCTCGGAAGATTTTGAAACTCACTCAAATCTTTATGACGTCCTGCGAGAGAGGACGGAGGGGGCGGTGGCAGCAAATGATGACGAAATGGGGATAGGTAAAGAGGGGGGATCAAAATTTGGAGAAAAAACAATGGCGTAATATGTGAATAGCTCCCTACGGAGTGTCTACTTTTGATTCCTCACGTGACACGACGCGTCATGTGGAGTACACGAAGTGGCGCAAAAGTTGTGACTACTGACAGTGTTGATCTATGCAGTGGGAGAGCTACACTTCCAGGCGTTTTCCTTCAAATAATAAACATAGAAACTTCAGAGTAGATAAAACAAGGAATGGTAACTGGAAACTCAGAAACAGCGCAATTAAAAACCGAATCCAACAGCAGAACAGAACACAGTAACATGCCATAATGAAAAAACAACTTGAAGTTCAGATCAGACTTCCGAATCGATTATTTCAGTTATTAAGTCACCATTCCTTGTTTTGCCTGCTCTGAGGTCACTTCGTATATTGTTTAGCCTGTATGTTAGAATGAAGACACCTGTGAGCTTAGCTCTTGCCAAGTGCAGCAAGCTAAGTACTTGTGGTTTCCACTGTGCTTTATTTGCTTTTCGGAATTCAATGAAGTGAAAATTCAGCCCCCACTGTGTAGACCAACTCTTCCTAGTTTGTGTTTGAACACCTTGTTGTTCCTTTGTTGAACCTTCCTGTGTTTGAGCAATCGACCCAGTTCCGATACAGTATTTTCACGGAATTAGCTGAATAAATTACGGTTTTTCTCAATAAAATTCCCATTTAATGGCACGGCGACACAACTTTCGCGTCACTTCGTGCACTTCAGATGACGCGCGATATCAAGTGTGGATGCAGGTGTAGGGAATAGCGGAACCTTAGTACCCTTGGGCACTAATGTCCCTCTGACGTAGTACACAAGAATTTAGAAATATGAAGATTTTCTCCCACTGCAAGATTTTGATACATGATCAAAAGTGTACACCGAGGCGTGTGATGATCATTCAAAATAAATTCATCATGAATATAATATTTACCTCACCATTGTTTTCTGCAGTTTCACAGGAATGATCACTTGACTGATTCGTGGGTAATTGTCCATAGTATGCTAATTCACTGCGCTGTTATGAGTGGTTTGATAATGGGGTTGTGAAAACCGAAAACGAAAAAAATCATGACGGGATTTTCGAAAGCACGTACATTTCTGACAAATGTTGATGTCACACGTATTCAATTCAAATCCATGGACCCTCACCGCTGCACAGTATCTTCAGAGAATCGCTGTACAGAGACATGGTCTGACGGACGGAGATATGCAATAATACATTGGAGCGTTGTCAAATCCACACATAACTACATCCATGTCACAGGGACTTTGCACACTGATGTCAAAATCAGAAAATTCATAAAATAAGCATGCATATATGCATGTTCAAATGTAAAATGTGGTGAAAGGAAAGCGGTGGTGGTGAGGTGACAGTGGTGGTAGAAGGTTCAGCGTGTGTGTGTGTGAGGGAGCCAATAAAGTGTCGTCCCTGCAGTTTGGTCTTTTTCTTGGAATAATTCCTTTGTTTCTAAAGGATTTTAGGAACGACAAAAAGATGTCAAGAAAGATGGAATCAAGTTGATACAGAAGAATTTATGGCAGCATTGTCTCCCCAGATTATACCGAGTCTGCACATGTCCAAACTGGGATCGCAGTGAGAAAGGTAAATACGCAGCAGCAGCAGCTCTTCGCACTGTAGCTATGAGGGACAGCCCTCTCGACCGGAGATTGACCGGGTTTCGACGACACTTTCTTTCTAATGCAACATGTACTTCATTTGCGATGCTGGTCTCTACGGGAAAGTGCCTTTGATTGTGCGCTGGGAGTGTAAATGGGAAATATATGCGAATAATAATTGGGGACAGGCGCTTCGGATTAGATTTGACGCTGCGGTCGGATATTGAGTACCTCCCTAAAGTAACAACAACGCAGACAGTTCAGAGCTCCTCCAAAAATCCAAAGTGAATTCCAATTCCCAGAACATAGAAGGAGAACCGCAAACAGGGAGGGAGTGAAATAAAAAAAACGTAAACAGAAAGAAGTTTCTAACGTATGGAAATTTGGACTGAGAAAAATGATGATGAAAACAAAGAAGAGGGAGGTGGATGCTGGATGCGGAATCAGTCAAGTAGAAAATTCACAAGGATGTAAACCGAGCAATCAGGCAGTCGTTCCGCGTCACTGAACAGCGCTATTTGATGATGATGATCATGAGCCAGAGCTTTGTCCAATCCTGATCATCACCATCAACTATCAACCCGTCCCACAGGACCGTACAGGAGTGCTATTCCTGCGGTATCTATTTTCTCATTCCCATACATAAAATATATACTACTTTGTGAGCGTTTGTTTGCCCTCATCCCTCTATATCCACATTAAATAAATAATAATAACAAGAAATCCGCTGCGGTGAGTGAACGGACGAAAAAAAGATCGACTATCTGTCTTTCTCTCCCTCTCTCTCTCTCGGATAAGACTTCTTCAGCCAACCGGTGATGATGACTTAATGTTTTGTAGGTTCTCGCGCGAACGCCGCAATCATCTCCTCTTTATACTCAGCGCCTGCGGTTCGCACATCCTAGTCATCATGATATCAAGAGATGATATTATATGAGTACACATATTTGCCGCGAATTCCCTCTTTTCCATCTACGCACGGCAGCCATTTCCAAATTTGCTGAAAAACTGGAAACATTCCCGTTTCTGTCTCATCGTGTTAACATGACCGCAGGAGGCAAAGTAGGGAGCATTGCAGGAGATTTAGGATTAGTTTCTTGGGCAAAAATACATGACTCACCCAGAGAGAGAGACAGACACAGACAGATAGAGACGGAGAGGCCGGTGGTGAGTCTGGTGGTAACTTTTTGAATGCGAGAGGATTCGTCCATATGCTTGCAATGCTCACGACTCGAGCCCACAGAAAAGCAAATGGCCTGGGTAGGCAGAGGATCATCAAGGTATTTAAAATGTCTGAATGAAGTACAAGGAAATTGAATTGGTAAAATTTTATAGATCATACGTCATGATGAGTCTGACAGTTTCATGATCTTCAAGCTGGCCAGCATACAACAGGTTCATTGTCGTCGTCGTCACCGTCGTCGTCATCATCATCATCATCATCATCGCCCGCTACCATTCTCACAGCTTCCCTTCCGAGTTTCCCTTCACACTTTGACTTTGGCCAAGTAATCACTTTTCTTCTGTCTGTCTATCTCCATCCGTTTGCGTCTCTGTGTGTACCTTTCGCTCTGCATGACTCTTTGACGATAGACTAGAAGGATGTAAAGGCGGATCTTTTCCGAGCAAACTTTTTCCATTTTTTCTTTTCCCTCATCTTTTTACCACAATCTTGTGTCCTCTGTTCCATCGCACTGTCAGAGCCAAAAGGACTACCGCAGTCAAAGAGAACAGAGTGCATGAGTCGTACAATGTGTGCCTGTGTGTGTGCGGGTGTGTGGAAGAAAACTTTTAATTCCTCGTATCTCATTTCTTGAAGAGCATAGTACAAGGACCCACATGAGGCACACACTCACACAGAACTAAATGGCATATATCCAAAGATGAGAAGTGAAAAAATGAGCGCGCCGCTCGAAATGATTAACACTACTGCAAGCCTGAAGACCTCCGCATGGACAAACTTCAAGAACAAACACAAAACGCACACACACATATACAAACGCAAACAAAGACACACACACACCACACTTCATCTCCGGCGCGGAAAGATAAGAATCATTCTGGTAATCAATGTCCGACCTGATGCAAATTTGAGGAGTAAAATACGGCCAACTTCCCAATGATTTCCCTTAGGAGAATTTTTCGAGAGCAATATTCTCTCATCTCTCGTCCCAATCTCGCTGCCGCGGTCTGTCTCGCACTTGCACATTATTCCTCCACGCCGGGATAAATCAAGTGGAAAACACTTTACGGTTTAGGTCTCGGAGTCTCGGACGACGACGATGATGATGATGACTATGACTATGAGGTTCATCAATCGCGGTAGATCTTCTCTCCTTACCAGACCTCACACACTCTGTGTACACTCTGCGAGTCTTCAACGGAATCAACTCATCCATCTATGTGATCTATGACAAAAACATGGACAATGCATAAACCAAGCAGTCCAGTCTTACTCACTGCAGCCAAGTATGTAGTAAAATTTACTATGTTTCAAACCTCCGCTAATTGCCCATCCCGTCATTACAGGGCTTTCCTCACATTTTCAAACTTGCCTCTTCTGACCACTCTACTGAATCTATTGGCCAGGAATTAATAGCCAATAAATTCATCACACTATGCAACATTTAAATCTCCATGTATCCACTTGCCCAATAGACAGCAACAACATTGGCTCGAGTCAGATTCTTCACACAAGTCCTACCATCACATATTTAAACCTCCGGCAGAATTTTGTAAAACTTTACTAGCCAGTAGAAGGAAACAAATTGAGCGGGAATTCTTGACAAGGTGCCCCATCAGGATGGAATAATATTCATAACTTACATGCAGTGTCTCTCACTAAAAGATTTTTCTCAGGCTCACGAATTTTTCTGGAAAGTTTACTGCGTGTGCAGTCGCTGCTAGGGCGACGATACAACATAATTAAAATGCTCAATCCTCAAACCATGAGTCTGCATCGATCTTATAGACTAAGATAGAAAGAATTAAAATTTATAAAAAGTATCAAGTACAGTCCGGATCAAGGGAGCTGGTCGCGTCACCTGATCGGTGTGACATGTAACATATTCCTGCATTATATATCTTACATATGCATATGCCTCTACTCCCGTAGCATTATCACCTTTGACCGCTGCCGTGAGAGAGTATAGTCAAAGCAAAATCAACCCTTTCAGTGCCGCTGTATGAGCTCGTTTCCCCTATTCACTTCTGTTTCTCTCTCCGTCTGTACTGCTACAATACATGGCTGGAAGAAGAATCAGGTTTCAACTCCCGGTTTCACCGGTGGGAACGAACTCATCCTGATTACTCACTGGTCATTTGCAACACTTCTGTGGTGTTACTAAGCCCATGTTTTCATAATTATTAGCATTATACCCGTGGCCGAGAGCAGAGGAGCGGGTTGGAGTGGAGGTGTGAAGGGGGCTTTGATTTATTTAACTTGGTCGTGCTTCGCTTCGCCGCTCCAACAAAGAGTCTCATCCCGCTCGAGGGGCAAAGGGTGTCTCAATTACTACCAACTCAAACTGCCTCGTTATTCCCGGCCACACGAACTTCCACTAAACATCTCTCTCCCTCATCCTCGTCAATGGATGGACTCATAAGATCATTGTACATGGAATCCTAAGAAATCACACGGTCTATTCAACCTTCGCAGCAGATTCCGCTCTAACCCTAATTAATATGCCATTTTGAAATTTACGGGGCTCGATGAGACTATTCCAGATTCACGGCTCACCTCCGGGTCCACACGCTCAGTACCTACCCTGTGTCTCCGTCATCCTTCTGCACGTCCCGTTCATTCATGGTAAATCCTTGCAGTACCACGGCGTGCTCCCTTGAGGGGCTCACGACAAGGTTGATCAGGTAGTGACCACCAGCGCTTCCTTCACACGCCATAATATATGTTATGTAGGAGACCGCGGAAAATGGAAGATTTTATTTCTTCCGGTTAAACTATGGCCCATGATCTTGCTGTGGATAGTGACATTTCGAGGGTGAAACCGGCAGAAAGTATGTGCCAGTAGAGTATTATGCAGCCCCCGACATCGCACGTAATGGGGGGAAGTAGTATTGCTAGCAGTAGCAAGTTCAAATACGTACATCCAACAACAAACTCATAATTACTTACTAATTTCCTCACGAGTGGAAAAAAACACTTCCACTGTGTTAGCCAAGTAATGTGAGCCGAAACAGTAGCAGGTAGGGAGAGAGATGGAGTAGGAGGAAGAGGAGGAGGAGGACGTAATTATAGCCAAGGAAACGGGAGCCGTTTGGAGGTCCTAATCAGAGAGAAGAAGGAAGCACGTCCGAGTGAACCTGGTAGGTGGTGAGGGATTCAGGTTATAGCACATACATGAGCCACTGTCCGCAAGGAGCCAGGGAAATACTTTGTGTGGGCACACTCGCTGACGATTTGCAAGTCATTTTCACTTAACATATATAATTTTCACACATAATCTTCACCTCCACACAGTGACAAAGTTTGAATTAAAATCTATTAGCTCCACTAAATTCTATCCTCGCATCGCCTTTCACATCTATAGCACTTGAAGATAGTTGGGATTGTTTTCAGTATGTTGAAAGATGGGAGAAGATAACTTGAAGGGACGGCGAAGATTGGGAGCCCTGGGAACGAGGAGCCTAGTCAAAAGGCTGCCCATACATCTTTCCGATGTTGAAAGATGAGAGCACCAAGTTCTCTGTACATAAGTACAGTTAAATCCCACGTCATGCGCGGTTTTACAGATGATCCCTTCAGTCAAAACATTTGGATCCGTAAGAAGGATTAACTCCTATAAAGCTCCCAATCTGTGTACGGCCACGGCCTCAAATAGGTATTGAATGGAATGTCTTTAGAACTAATTAACCATTCTAGCCTTCTTCGCGGATCGAAAGGCGGCTATTTGAGCTAATTAAAGACACCCACGCCCTTTATCTGGCGCTGTAAACTCAAGACCCGCGAGCCCTCGTAAATGGTTATGAGCCACTCTGTTCCTGTAGCGAGCGTGTATATGTTCAACAGGTGGTTCCGAATTGCATTCTCATTGAAACGTCTCCCTCTGATCTCTTAAGTAACTTAATCTCAAGTTCAGAACGATAACATGTATATATATTGTTTTGATGAAGGTGATCCGCGTGTGATGATCATACTACAGTACTCCTTCCTACCCCCTAGCAACCTACATCCTTCATGAATTAATTGTTAACCTGTGCTCTCCCCATCAACTTTTTTACCCTTATTTCATCTCCGTCAATTCTTTCTTGTAAAGGTTAAGGTTTACAAGATGTCTTCCCTTGCTGAACAGGATTTCGTCCGCTTTGCCATCATTAGGCGAGCTAATCTGAGAAACAGAGAATTGAAAAAAAGAACCATAGCGAGGAGTTTCGTGCTGTGAGCACTCATCATCGGTTATGAGCCCGACGAATCATATTTCCACTTTGGCGGCCATACTTTTCCACAGAAGCCTATATACTGAGGGGAAAGTGGAGGAGGTGCCTGGATTAAGTTACATTGTTGTCATCATATATATAAATTGTAAATAAATGTTGTCTAAACTGCACCAAATTGCTGCCTCTTAATGACCCTTCGTTTGTATATAATGGGGCACGTCAGTACAAGCAATTAAAATCAATAGCGAGCAAATCAGCACTGTTACTTTATCAGTCACAAGTTGATGCTGACAGAGGTTGAATATAGTACAAGGAGCACGGATTCCCTAAATCCAAGCCCTTCGCTGACAATGCATCAGTGCTAGTTTTTTCGTTCCCGGAGAATTCATACTGATACCGTGGTTGGTATCAAAGGGTAGTACGTCTAAAAATCATCATGTTAAATGCTGTAAAAGGATTTTCCAGCTTTGAATTGCGACTAAATACTAGTTGTCATGTATATTGTAATGAAAATGGAAGTTGATGAGGGTTCAGAGATTTGTGCGAGCCACTTCGGGACAATTTTGGCACTTTTGTGCGGGAAATGCGAAGGCAAGGATAGAAGTTCGGAGTGGAACCAAATAAGAGGAGCGTAAGGGTAAAAACTTTAAGATTTATTGAGGGATACCCTCGTCTTGTTCGGCTATGCCCTCTCGGGAAATGCGACGGCAAGGATAGAAGTTCGGAGTGGAACCAAATAAGAGGAGCGTAAGGGTAAAAACTTTAAGATTTATTGAGGGATACCCTCGTCTTGTTCGGCTATGCCCTCTGGAGAGAAGTTAGTTGGAGCGAGCGCTATATGCTGTGAAAGCAAGTGGTGTTTGTCCGTTGGTCTTGTTGTGATCTATCAGATGTTGTACGCGACCCGAGGAAAACTCTTTTAGTTCCACTCCCATCCATGTATTACATTACACGCTTCACTCCCTCTACACAAAGTCAAACCACTTGGTTCGTAATCTCATCACCGACGGGGTGAACCGTGGAGGATTAAGAGCTCATATGTATGCCAATTCTTCGGCTCCACAAGGGTAAGAAGAAGAAGAAGAACAACAACGACCACTATGACTACCGACAAGTGGTAGTCAAGTGGTATAAACTTTACTCGAATCCCTCCGACGTTTGATCGTCATTGCCAATGGGAAGGGTGTGGTCCTTCGTCGACT
This sequence comes from Pseudobourletiella spinata, assembly GCA_009870155.1. Taxonomy (NCBI): domain Eukaryota; kingdom Metazoa; phylum Arthropoda; class Collembola; order Symphypleona; family Bourletiellidae; genus Pseudobourletiella; species Pseudobourletiella spinata. The sequence goes on along the minus strand of WJFA01001276.1, from coordinate 1,499 downwards.
GATCAAACTTATATTACTGTAGGGAAGACAAAGCCATGGACATAAGCCCTTTTACCTCGCACTCACTCACTCACTCACTCACTCATGGCTCACATCGTGAGCACACTTGGTAATATCGCCCTTTCCCTCATCATCAATCCCGAATGCTCATTTTGCTTTGAACCAAATCCATACCCTACACTGACTTAGATTGGAGTGAGTATAGTTAATACTGTGTGTGTGTAACATGGTAAGGTGGTCAGAGAGTCGTAGAAAATCCATGTGGTCAGAGAGTCGTAGAAAATCCATATAGGAATCATATTGAAGTAGGAAAATGTGGACGAAAAAAATACAAGGTAAAAAGGAGGAAAGCTTTTATGAAATGGCTGTATCCTGGCTCATGATCGTGGTACCATCGATGGTGATGAGGATGTTGATGACCACGGCGACGATCATGATGATGATGATGTGAAAAATGGACAATGAATAGGTTGAATCGGACAGATTCCACTACACTTTTCAGCACACACGCTTGATTGCTTCTCTCTCATACTACATCCGCATGCTCACACCTACATGTGATCAAGTCTACTACTACTACTACGACTACTACTCTACTATAAGATCAAGTTCGAACACAGAGATCCTCATTACCATTAACTGAACGGTGAGGAGCGTGTGGGAAACAAGATTAATACGTTCAATTATTTTATAGTTACATCATGCCGGGAGACTTGATCATTTACGGATCTTATTAAAAACGAGTTGGGACGAAAAAATCCCGCCAGCAAACAATACGGAGAGGCCGACTCTTTGAGATAAATCTTCATCTTTTGTAGTGACTCGTCCACCGAGATTGGACGTAAATCAGGATTAGCTATCATGTTTACTGTATTGACACTCTCAAATGATCCGATTAGCAGAGAGAGATAGAGCGAGAGAGGGGAGGTGAGCGTCCGTATAGCGGTAAGAGATTCTCAACGTATTCGGAACGGATCCCCCAAGACAGCCGCCGCATCCCCATCATTACCGTCATCAGCCGCTTACACATGCACACGTATTATTTATGCTCATACTTGGTCTTACATTAATCTCATCATACAAATAAAAGTGGAACATAAAGTAGTGATTGGGGGGACTGAAGCTGACAAGGGGTGGATCCCACATGTCATCCTCGCACAAATCGGTGTCTATGCACGATCGAGAGGTCAATGAAGAGCATCACCAACACCTGAGTGCGGAAATTCATGTTTGACTGAGGTACAAGCCCTCACAGTTTTTGTCACGACGTCAGTACCGAAGAAAGAGAACAGAAAGTTCATCTTCGCAAAAAATCACCATTCCAATTCCATTAGGATTAACCAAGTTTAAATATTTTGAGTGAGTTTTGAAAAAAATCATAAAACAACTTTTGTCTGAGCGTAATACGGACTTATATGGTTCATAAACGAGTTCTGCATTTTTCAATTTTCGACAATTTCAGCTCCAATTGCAAATCAATGAGCACCGTCGCAAATTTC
>WJFA01001275.1:0-22735 GCA_009870155.1 Pseudobourletiella spinata | reverse complement strand
GTGTGTGTGTGTGTGTGTGTGTGTGTGTGTGTGCGGATGTACAGATACATACAGACGTGTGCATGAAGCTACTTTCCAATCCACTGTCCTCCTGCACTATCCGACCGAGCTCCTTCCTCCCTTGGTATACTATGTATATATGCTGCCCGATTGAAAGAAAGCATGTATAAATAGATGTGGCGAGGGGTCCTTCACCTTTTTTGACGGGACCTAACTGTAGTGGAGTAGCGGGGTAGTTAACAGTTGCCACCGTAGCCATGGCTTTTTGGAGACAGTTTGAACATCAGTTGAAGATCCTTCCTCGTCGTCCTCTTATTATTATTATTATTATTGTTATTATTCTTATTAATATTCCCTTTTGTATATGATTTCCCTACCCTTCTCCGCTTCCATGCTTTACTTGTACTTACTCCTCCAAAATTACACTACAATTTACTCGCGTACTTGACGTACTTACTCCCACAACGGAACCTCTGAGGATGACATACTGTGACGGGCGATGACTTTGAGGGATTGAGAATATTTCGAGTGTGTGTGTGTGTGTGTGAACTTGTGACGACTCTTTGGGGTCGTTGGGAAATGCCCGGCGTGCGTAATTTATACTCGGAGAAATCCTCCTCCTCGCTTGTTCCGTGTGGAGTGATGGGGAAATGCTAATATGTTATAGAGTGGATGTGATGATGATGATGATGAAATGATGATGAGTCAGTCTGATATAAAGTAGTGAGGAGTTGGGTTGGAGTATCCCATTTAATTGGGTAATAGTAGAGATTGATGTGATGGTTTTATATATTTATGGATATGATACAATGTCGTAGTAGCCATAGTAATAATAGTAATAGTACTAATAATAATAATATTAATATTAATAATGATGCTGATAATAATTGACAATATAGATTTTCGAAGATGTGGTGGCCAGTGACACGTACACAATCCTCGTGCCGGAAGTAAAGTACAGCGACATGCTCCTCCTCGTCCGATTCATATATGGGGGAGAGGTGACAGTGCCTTTGAAGCAGCTGGGGACGTTGCAGGACTTGATTCAGTTGCTCCAGTTGGACCCGGGGCATGTGAACGGGAAGTTTGTGATTGAGAATATTCAAGAGAAAGGGATTTCACTGTCGGGCGGAGCGACAGCCGTGACTGTGGTGGGAGCACCGAGCCCAGGAAGTAGTAGCAGTTTACACCAGGGCTCAAATGGTGGTGGTGGTGGTCTCGGTGGCGGTGGAAATCTGCCGACGATCCCTCCGCTCCCCCCTCCACTTGAGCCCGACATTGGACCCCTGCCAATGCACGTAAGTTTTGGGAAAAAATAGTTTTCCCCTCTCTCACTCACTCTCACAGTCACTCACTCCCAGTTTCCCTGTCTCTCTCTCTCCCTCTCTCTTCTTTCTGTAACTCCCTCTTCTCACACACACTTTTGATTTCTCTCCCCGACCCGGCCGACAGTTGTTATTATTATTGGGTAGTCTACATAGTGGTAGCTGTAGTCTGTAGTAGTCCATGGAAATATATATGTATGTAGCCGGGGCTTCAAACCCCTATGGCTTTTGTGCCTTGTGAAACGGTGATCGAGACAGGGAGGAGGAAAGATTTACGGTTCGTTCTCTCTCTCTCTCTGAATCTCTCTCTCTCTCTCTCTCTGTTCACCGCATCCTCTCTCCGCTCTCCCCCTTCCTATCTCCATCTCTTTTTCCAACTGTCTCCCTCTCGTTCTCTGTCTCTGTCTCTCTGTCTCTCTCTTTCTGACGCTCTCTCCTTTGTGATTGAGATAACGTACGTTGTCCAACCATGACTATTACTGGGATGGGCTGCCGCTGCCGCCGTCGCTTTATTTTTACCTGATCCAGCTGCTTTTCGGATTTGGGTCTTTATGTCATATCATAATCATCACATCATCACTATGAGTATGCGGACAACAATTTGGGGTTGGATTTTGTTCACGTGTGCTGGTGTGGAGTTCCTTTGGGGAAATGAATATGGGATGTTGTGAGTGAACTGTATTGTCTACCTTATAAATATGTTGCTCGAATGCAAGCATTAGTAGAATGTTCAAATGTACTATTTTAATGCAGTATATATATATATATATATATATATTGGCGAGGGCTACAGTATATGCTATGTGAATCTTACAAGATCTACAGAGGGAGATTCAGTCCAGATTCTCTCAGCTGTGTGCGCCTCTTCTGTTGTGAATATTGGTGGTGCTGTGTGGTAGGTCGGAGATGAGGCCCTGAGGTTGCTCAATAGCACTGGAGGCCAATTGGAAGTATATATATGTATATAAATATATGCATGTTAGCTTTGGGATTTTTTGAAGGGAGAATAAATTGTGGAGATGCGGTGTCGGCGGCGGCGGGATCTGCGGCCGCGGGGATTATATTGGTAGTGAATCCACTTTTGGGGAAGGATGGTTTTTTCTTCTATTTGAGGCAGTACCGTGCCGATATAGTGAGTGGACGGCCGGTGCTGATCGCCATATATATATGCTGTTGATGATGATCCATGCATCATCAATCATCCCATCCCCCCTCCTCCACCCTTGAGTAATAATAGTGGGGCGGGGCAATTAGGGAAGGATTGGCGGGCTGCTGTATGTATGAATTGTACGTGGCTGGTGACTTGGGAACTGTAGGTGGAAGGAAGCGAATTTGACGATGGTTTCTTGGTCATGGTGTGTGTGTGAGGGGGGCTCTTTCGCTGCTGGTGCATTTTACAACTTCAAGGTAGTTTTGATGAAGGAATTTGTGTTTGTGTGTGTGTATGCGTAATTGTTTGACATTGTGTGTGTGTGTGTGTGTGTGTGTGGTTGCTCTTGTGAATTGGTACATAGTGCTAGTGTGGTTGTTCTTGTTGCTGTTGCAAATTGCAGAGCCCCATCATCATCATCTTGAGCTAAAAAGTTTTAAAGATGGAATGGGCTGTAGTAGTGGTTAGTGAATATATAGAGTGATGTAACGAGGCGCCCAACGGCTTGATGCTCCATTATATTATCCTGCAATTTAAAAGCCTTGGGTAATGTATGGATGGATGAGAAGGAACCAGTGAGTGGTTGGGGTGTGTGTGTGTGAATTATTATAGGCATAGTGCATAGTGTATTCTGTCCATTCCCCAAGCGCCGACCACTACACTTACCTCTGTTTTCTTCCACGGAACACTGACTGGGCTTGGTGGAGTTATTTTGAAAAAACCCATAGTACTTGTTTTTTTTTTCTCTCTCTCTTTCTTCGCCTTCTTCTTCCCCTTCATTTTCCTCCGCCGCATACCTCATGGCAAGCTTGTTCCTATGGAGTTGGTGGATGGACACACTGTAAGTTTGTTGGTTGCGTGTGTGTGTGTGTGTGTGTGCATGCAGAACTTTCCTATTCCGTGTGAGCTGGTTGCAAGAATATTATTATTGTTTCTTCACACACACACACACACACACACACACACACACACACAATGCTATTTTCTTCCTTAGCCTCGCTATGGGGTACGGTGGTGGTGGTGGTGATGATGATGGTGGTGTAAACTGGTCAATGCTGGTGCTGCTGCATATACAGTTTACCTCCTCTCCCCCTCCAGCTCATGCCTAGCAGTATGATATAGCTCTGCTCTGTGCTCATGTACACCGATACAGACACAGACACACACGCACACATGTATATAAATCTACGTGTAAATTATCCCATGATGTACACCATTGTAGAAAACAACTTTCCAAAGTCTTTTGATTGCCGTAAGGGATCATTGGAAGAAGGAGGAGAAGAAGGAGAATAAGTGGGGCTCATAATAAAGTGTATATGGATACATTTACAAGTGATGAGATCATAGTTGGTGCAACTATGTGTGCAGTAGTAGTGTGGTGCTGTGCTCTGGCTATCCTGCTCCGCCTGCCATGTGAGAGGAACATAACTCATAAATAGGGAAGGTTTTGGCATGTGTGTCTTGGTTTGTGTGTGTGTGTATACATGTTATAGATGTATAAGCGCCTTGAAGTGGTGGGTCGTGAGAGTTTCATAAGGCCTTGGTCGTGTAGCTCGTATTTAACGTGTGTGTATTCACATGATGATGATGATGTTGATGATGATGATATGGGATGACCAGAGGACTATTATTGCGACGGCGGTAGAATATGTTGGAAGTAATGGCCGGACGAGGTGGTGGTCATGGCGATAGCACTAGGAGCATGTACTGGTGGAGATATAAAAATGTGATGGTATTTTATTGGTCTTCCCTGTAGGAGATCCGTGCGATCCAGGTGGAGAATGAGAATGATAACCACTCGGCGAATCATTCGTCGGAGTCGGGGGGTTCCTCACCGAAGCCCGAGGACCTGTCCATCGGTGCGAACGAAGTGCGGATCAAGACGGAGTTGAAGTTTACCCAGCTGGCACCGATGACGGTGGAGACGCCGGAGCCGATGCCGCTGACCACAACGACAGCGAGTACAAATGGTGGCTTTGGAGGGGATGGCGGCGGCGGTGGTGGTGGTGCAGGGTCAGGGGTGAGCGGAAGTGTGGAAGCGGAACTGGGGAGTCGGAGCCTCCTGTCCACCTGTGTGGACAACAACCGCGCCGTGAAGACAATCGAGAGCGAGGAACTGGGGAATCAGGACACGGAGGAGGCGGAAGTGGATGTGGATGGGGTGGAGGAGCCCGTGGTGATGGACCCGAGCAAGTTCTTGGCAGCGGCGGCCTCCAAGGAGTTAAAGCCCACCCCGGCCACAGCCCCGTTCGATCCCCCCATCCGGAAGTCGGAGCGGAGTGAGAGTGTGAAGAATAATGGAGCTGCGGCGGCGGCGGCAGCAGCGAGCACGACGAATACGACGACGAGCACCCCGAGCAGTACAAGACAAGGACGGAATAAGCGATCATTTCTCTCTGTGCCTTTGAATAACAATAATAATGAGAAAAGTCCGCACGTCCCGCCGAAGCGGACGCGATCGCACCACAAAAATTCCCTTAGTAATAACTCGAACAATAACATTAACAAGACTTCTTCGCCCACTTCCACGGACTCGAAGGAGGGGACCTCCGGAACTCCGAATAACAATCAGGTGAGCCTTCCCAGAGAGACTCAATGTCCTTTTCCATAGTTTATATATCCTAGCTAGGGCTCCGCTATCTATATTATATTTTTGTCGTTGTCGTTGTTGTCGTTGTTGTTGCTGTTGTTGTTGTTGTCTGTCTGTGTACAAAGAAAGAGAGAAAAAAAAGTGTTGTCGTAGAAGCAAGCCCTGTGAAAAAAGTCAAATTAACCATTTTTGTGAGTGTTGTCAGTGTAAAAAAGAAAATGTGTGCGTGTAATGATCGCGCCCTACCCACCGCCGCCGACCCACCTCCCGCCCGCCGTATTCTGATAATTTTTTAATAACTTTGTTAAATCCCCTTGTTTAATATTTACCCGCTATATCACCCAGCTGCCACCCCCACCCCCCACACACACACCCATTCAAGTCCCTGGTCCCTGCTGTTGCTGTAATAATCAGATACTAAATATGCAGCATTAGAGCGTAGCTATATCGTCATTCCTTTTTGCCGTTCCACTGCCACATTCATGCCCGCCCGGATTTTTTTCCGAATGTATGTCTGTACAGAGTATTTAATTTAGAAAAAAAACAACCTCAAAGAACTAATACAGTAACAAAAACAACCTGAACCTGATTTAGTTGTGTGTGTGTGTGTGTGTGTGTGTGTGTGTGTGAGTGTGTGTTAATATTTCGTCAAATCCTATCCGTTATAGTCATTGATTGTCCAACACTAGTGGTCCCAGAGTAGTGGTGTTTGTACATGTTGGGATATGTTGATGGGTTGATGGTGCTCATGTGCTGGTGGTGCTGTTGCTGGTGCTATGTGTATGTGTGTGCCTGTTTTTTTTTGTTGTTGGTGGTGTTGTTGTTGCTGTTGTTGGGGATTTGAACCATGGGATTTTGTTTTGAATGGAATGGGGCTGTGGCTATTTATAGAGTTATTTACTATTATTGATTTATTTGAATGGAATTAATTATTATTATTATTATTATTACTATTATTATTATTGTATGATGATGAAAAATGTTGCGCATAGCTAGGTATAATTTATGATATGTGGTGGTCGGCATGGTGATATAAGTCATGTCGGCGGGAGTGAGAAAGAGAGAAAGAGGGAGAGAGAGAGAGAGAGAAAGGACGGCTCGAAAGAATTGTTGATTTGACTTTAGGTAGCAATACTGGCCAAAGTAGGGACGAAAATTACGAACACTCGGACAAAGACTCCCCATTTGCAGATCATCCCCGAGTCAGGCATTTTAAGATGTTCAATGTGTCACTATGAATGTTCTTCCTATGATGATTACAAGAAGCATGAGAAAGTTCACCAGCCGAATTTCTCCTGCCAGTACTGTAGTAAGGGATTCTTCATCAAGTGGAACCTCATCGCTCATCTCCGGACACACACGGGGGAGAAGCCTTTCACCTGTTTCTTCTGCAAGGGATCCTTCCGCCAGAAGGTATGTGTGGTGATGATGATGATGATGATCATGATGATTTGTAACCTCGCCTGTTCCTGCATCCCATATCTATTATATATCTACAAATATATAAATATGAAATGGGAAAAATTGAGGGATTGAGATGATGGCTCTTATCCTTATGATGTCCCGCAGGCTCACTTGATCAAGCACATCAGTTCCGTGCACCGGTATCAAGAGGACAAGAAAGGGGGGTTCCCCGTGGCCGTGGGCACGGATCGGAAGAGTTCCGGGAGTAAGAATGCCGTGAGCGGGAACACGTCGGATTCGAACAGTGTGGACGCGAGTGCGTCAGTGCTGAAGGAAGACTACTCCTGCTGCTTCTGTGGGGAACCGTTCGAAAACAAAGATTCCATCCGCAGACATATTTCACAATTCCACCGTGATCTCCTTACGCGAAACGATACAAGCGTGTAGTTTTTTTTTCTATATAATAGAGCAAGCATCCTCTGTGTGTGCGTGTGTGTATGCATATTTTCCAGCGCGCTGTTTGAAAAACCAATATTTTTCTCGAGCGCAGTGTGAAGGTGTTTTCAGTAAAAGAAAGAAAGAAGGAGAGAAATATATTTAGAGATAGGATTGATATATAGTGAGATTGAGAGCGTTTTGGTTGGCCTTCTTTCCGTCGTTACTATTACATAGATATATATATATATAAATATATACATATATACCGAATAATTTGACTGACTGAGCTGACTTTTTTGCTTGGCATACATGTAGCTTACAATATGTACTACTACAACTACCACTTCAGGCTTCCAATAACTGTTTTGAACTCTGGCTCTATATGTGAGATATATAAGTGAATGAATTAATTGTTTGCTCCGACAATTTGATTATGTTGATGAAAATGATGATGATTTTCCAGTCATTTGGAGTGTATTGCTATTTCAATGTTAGTGATACTAATAGTAATCTTTTACAGTTTTTGAAAAGCATGTCTTCTATGCTAGACCTGCGAGAGAGAGTGCTCAGGAATGGAAGCTCCGGCTAGCCCAAGTCAGTGTAAATTTAAAAAGGTGATGCTGGATTTGTTGGGAATACGTAGTAGTGATTTGAGTTGGTGAAGATCATACACACGCACGCACGTCTGTGTGCACTTTGGAATCTTTAAATAATAATGACAATATTTGGAGTGGCCTCTCGGGGCTATTTTTTTGTGTTTGTATCATCTAAACTATTACTACTGTACTACTACTGCTACTGCTGTATTCCTTCCTACCTGTTTGTAATTGAATTCTTCACAGGATTTGATTGCAGGGATTCCTTGAGGCGCAACAACAAAATATATATTATATGTTACATTGTCGGTTTGGAAACTTGGACAATATGTTAATGATAGTACACATATATGCGTATATATATGTATACATGAGATACCGTGAATATAGCTATAAAACACTGCTGTAGAGGGACAAACTTTTTTTTCCTACTACCTACCTACCACACACACACACATGAATGCGTACCGCTGAAGCTATCAATTACTTTATGAGTACCCTAGTTGTTATTATTATTATTATTATTAGTATTATTATTATTATCATATTATTATTATCATTATTATTATTATTATTATTATTATTATAGTTGAGTCGGGTAAAAAGTATCATGGAGCAATAAGAGGGATTTGTTTAATATTTTTACATAAACACACGTACTATGTATAGTTTGTATAGTTATGATAACGTATACATGTTAAATTATCACGATTGTACAACTCTCTTAATGATATATATGATATATATCCTTCGCACGAAATCATTAATGATGCGAAGATGATGATAAGGAGTGTGGCAGTGTTGAAACTTTTTTGATTTAGGAAGGGAAATTGTAAGTGAATTGCTATTATGTGCAGAAAAATGTGAATATAGAAAACTACTAGATCTGTATAGCCTATAGTGGAGAATCAATTATTAGCTGAACAAAACTGTGGATTTACCTTACTTTGTGTTGGCTCATTCGTTTTATGCTTTCGATAACTTTGTAGACTTGGAGGAGTTGAGAAGGAGAAAGAGGTAGTGGGGGAGGGGAATGAAGTTCTATATATATACACATATATATATTTTATGGAATTGAAACGAAATCCTGTGTGCCCAAGGAGAAAAAATATATTATTATCATTATTATATGAGGATGAGGAAGAAGAAAAAGAAGAAGTGGATTGTGATGCAACTGTCTAAGCCCATTGTAATCCGAAAAAGCTTGTGTGGGCGCTGTTGAGCTGATTGATGGATGAGGAGGAGGAGGAGGAGGTGGAGGGTATGTGTGTTGCAGGTGTGTAACAAAAGAATACTATAGCGTATATATATAGGGTTTTTAAAGAAAAAAAATATGTGAAATTATCTTCCGGTACAGAAGATATATAAAATTATTTAAGCGATATAAAGAGACCATTACCTGCTTACCATGATGGTCGAATGTTTTATACACATACCATTAAACGATACAATAATACTTATTATACTAGCGGTAGTAACAGAGTTTAAGACGTAATATTTGGATACTGTATTTCACTGTATCAGTCTTACTTGAAGTGCCTTCCACACTGCCTTAAGCAAACCTAAAGCATCCATTGGTTACTGATTATTGATGACGTGAATTTAATGCTATATTTCAGAAACCTGAAGGGGTTCAATAAACAATTATATAACGTTCCTGGATTCATTGTTTCCATGCTTGGGTGTGCGGGGGGACAGCCCAGACCACGTGGTAATGCGTATTATTCCCTGCTACACAGCACTTTTTGTCCACAACACAGTGGTCCGTAATTGCTCATACTTTTGAATTTCCCTCCTTAATCGTGAATCCATCTAATGAAATTTACTACGAGTGAGGAAAGAATGAATGAAAGCAGAATCAGTGTGCGAGCTTTATTTTTTTTAGATTTGTGAAATATTATGGCATGAAATGCATCCAGAAGGGACAATTTACCTCCCTTTTTCCACCGAATTACACAGATTTTACGACTGCCTTTGCGGTAAAATCGGACACTGCTGAAGTTTGCACACCTTTATTGCCATCTTCCGTTCCGTGTGAATTGGACTGACGAGAAACAATATTTGGTTATTTTTTAAGTACCTACATAATTACCGCGTTAAGCGTATTATCTTCATATACGCACATGTACACACCACCGCTGGTATCCATCTCACATTGTACTGCTGACAGCTACAAACCTCACAGAAGACATTTTCGCGCTTCCATTTTGAAAAAGAACAGACTAAATTAAAATATTATTGAAGCTTACTATATCCGGATTACATTATTTCAAGTGTTCAAATTCAGAGATACCGACACATGGCGAGCCGACTTTTATCCATTTTTGGTAACTTCTTATCATTCACCTGAATATCTCTGACAAAGACGATTTAAACGGCAGCATACAACACGGAGAAAATATCAACTTCCGATGCTAAGCTTCGTACTCCATTACAATATCCCTAGTTATTATTAGTAACTACAACTCTAGCAACAACCCACTGGGAACTACAAGATGCTATCGGATAAATAATACTTATTCCGTCATTCTTTTTATTCTATCCTAGGGAAGTTTCAAATATTGTAGATCACGAGAATACTACATATAAAATTTCTCAAAGGAGTAAGGTAAACCCAGGTTTAAATCGTACTGTACTTGATTACACTAAAAGTTGCTCTATACGTTAAATATAAGCTATCTAAGCCTTCCCATTTCAGAAATTTCACATCTATAATAATTCAAATGCAGTCTATATGAATTTATATGATGAACTAACTGAAATATAAATATTGGAGGGGTTTTTAAATTTTAAATAGTAACTAAATGCGATCACATCAATATTAACATGCGAAGGATAGATAGAACACGTCACACAATTTTTTGTCGGGATTCTTCATGTTTGCTGGACAATTTTTGTAGTTTGACTGAAATTGCACACAGAATAATTCCAACTAATCAATTCTTAATTTAACTAGGACAAATCCTGTGTTTAAATTGGGATTTCAAAATTCACGTCCAGCTTGGCAGACTTGGCCAGGGAGACAATATTAGATAACTTAACCGCCAATCGGGCCGCTTCATCCAAGTTATCGCAGGGTAAAATCTTTAAGCCGGAACTAGCGATGAGAACCTTGGCATCATCTACATTTGTTCCCTGCAAAAACATTTTGATATGATCAACGTGTGTCCTCAGGGATCGACTAGTGTTGACTTGCGACACGTGTTGGACCAACAAAAAATTAATGGCGGTTTTGATAGAATTGATGTGACATCAATTACCTGCAATCGGGCTATGATTGGAGTTCTCAGGTTAAGTTCTTTTGCGGCCGCCACGATACCTTCAGCAATGACATCACACCTCATGATACCACCAAAAATATTGACCAGAACCGTGTTCACCTGAAAGCAAAAAAATTGTTAGATGGTCCTTTTCACTCACTCATCAGCTTTGTATCGACCAGCCCAAGTATCACTTACCTTGGGATCAGATGTGATAATTTTAAAAGCTTCTTTGACTTGCGTTGCTGTTGCACCTCCTCCAACATCAAGAAAGTTGGCGGGGTCACCTCCGTGTAACTTAATGATATCCATCGTTGCCATGGCTAACCCAGCACCGTTCACTAGACAACCAATATCACCATCTAGGGCAATGTAGTTCAAATTATGCTTTGCAGCCTCCACTTCCTTCTCATCCTCTTGACTCCAGTCCCTCAGATCGAAGATTCTTTTCTGGCGAAATTCAGCGTTGTCGTCAAACCTTAACTTGGCATCCAAGCACATAACTGTACACCAGTAAAGAAAGGATGATATTAGTAACAAAAACACAAGGACTTCACACATGATCTGATGACGTCTTCTTACATTCTCCGTTAGAATCTTCTGCCAAAGGATTGATTTCAACCATGAGAGAATCGGTCTTCACAAACATCTCGTAGCAGTTGAGGAAAAGTTTGGAAATCTCTTCCGCCCGATCACCGAAGCCTAGCTGTTGGGCAACTGAGAGCGCCTTGGACTTTGTCAGACCCTCAGTGATATCAATAGGCTCCTTCAAAATTGCATCAGGGTTTTCCGCTGCGACATCTTCGATGTTAACACCTCCTTGTGATGAAGCCACGATAACAGGACCCTTCGGGTATCAAATCAACATTTGAGACCATGAAACACACCACAAATTCATAACGGTCAAGGGAGTCAAAAAATATTACATTGAATGCGCGTTCCATCATGATGCAGAAGTAGTACTCTTTCCTAGGGTACTTTCGTTCGGTTATCATCACAGAATTACAAATCCTCCCTTTTTCCCCAGTCTGCTTCGTAATGAGGTAGTCTCCGATCATTTGCCCCGCAATATCTGCTGCCTCATCCGGTCTAGAAAGTGGAATCACAATGAAACTCATTTGATCTTGCATCAAAGCTGTTTTGTCTTCCCCCTAAAGCTCATAGCCTCAATCAGAACATGGTACACAAGTACAAACTCTCGCAACTCTGAAATGGTGAATTGTTTGAAAGTATGAGTTTATTTACACAATCGGTTAATTACGAATTTTACAATTATTTATTAAAAACCATTTTGAATGTTTCTTCCCGCTTTTCCGAGTTAATGCCGTTAAAATCCGTTTTGGTACTTACGTGAACACCAACTTGACTCCTCCTTTGAGACCCCCCTTGAAGTGACCTTTCCCTCGTCCACCGGTAAGGACTTGGGCTTTGATGACCAAATCCTTAGTGTTTAATTCTTGAGCAATTGCCTTCGCCTCTTCTTTCGTCTTCGCCACCCCAAACTTAGGGACCGGGATTCCATTTTCTTTCAAAATGGTGTAGCTTATGTATTCATGAACGTTGAGGAATCGCCGGGATTCCGCCATTATACTCTGAAAATACAGGAAACAATAAAAATATCAGAACCTTCTTTCCTCATTATTGCCGGATTCCCTGACCAAAGCTGCTACACTATTACTGACCTAATTCAAATTCCATGTCTATTCATAGTCTCTCTTTCTCTCTCTCTTTACCCTGAGCCAGTAGACCCAGCCATATCCTTCGTAATTCCTTAAATCAACATTTACTAAAAAAACAATTTTCAGACTGGCTTTCTTCCGGTTCTCCCCCGATGCGGGTCAAACCCAAGGATTGAACTCAGGAGATCACTTACCTTTGGTGCTAAGGGCCTGGAAAGCCCTAAACAGGTACGAGCTAACATGTGAGCCATTTGAAAATTATCAAACTAGTTTGTTTGTTGTGGCTGGTGGGATCCAGGGGAGCGTTAACTTTTATGTTAAGATTCCTAGGCGGAGCTGCCCTTCCAAAGTTCCACTGCGCTGCAGTACACAGATTCAGATTCTTCCACTGCGAATATGTACACAAACAACTTCAGCACACACGGCAAAGTGCGAATAATAATCCACATACAAGAGAAATGTGATGGCTGGCAACTATATAGAACAGGTACGGGAGGGACCCAGACAATCTTATACCACAGGCAGAATAATGGAAAATCTTCACCTTTTTCAAATTGTAGCGCTTCCAATGAGTCCCAATCAGAAAAATGTTACGCAGTCTTTAGTTCCGTCCAACCCAATCTCATTTCACAATGGCTAACAGAACATACAATTGTAATTGTAATGGAAAATGTCAGCGGGTGTTAGCGTCACGTTCATCGTGAGTTTTAGAAATTACTGTGACCCCAGGTCGTTACTACTGGGAAGTATACAAGTCTTTAATTATTGTTGATACTACTAGAATGACTACTAGTATTGTAGCCTGTTCAGATACACGTTTACTGTTAAGATCGGCCTGTCTGATTGGCACAGCTGTGTAGTACATGCCCAATGTGCAACTAACCCCTCGCTTCGCATTTTAAGCCCTACTCAAGGTGAATTGAATTCTGGAGGAAGGTCGTAGCAATTGGCTGAGTTTGAGTTTGTAATTGTACAACTATCGGTAAAAATTTTGCAGCTAAAGGAGCACGTTTTAGTCATCAATTGTGTGGGTGGGAATGGAGTTTAGACGGGCTGTTACACTAAGGTAAAAACGAAGAAGTTGCCAATGAAGTTGTTCACGATAAGAGACCTGCTTCCTGGCGCTTATGCTACGGAGAACCGCAAGTTTTTCTGAGCCATCATACTTTTTCCAGTAACAAGAAAAATGATTAATCCAGCAGCGTACCCACGACAGTACGTCACACAGCGTACTCGTAGCAGTTAAATCATCATGATATAACATGAGCTGCTTGAGGCAACCCTTGCAAAGGTGTGGACATATAGATATGCTGTACTAACAATAGTGGTAATAATGGTGAAACAATAACCTATAGCCATCGGAATTTAAGGAAGTAGCTTCAGGGTAGTTAATTGGATTTCGTTATGACCACATGTAGTAAAAATAGTGGGTAAGTTGTTGGAAATTACATGCGGTCTAAAGGTCGTCCACATCCGGTGACGCTGAATTATATGACTGGCTTTGTTAGATTTGAGAACGTAACATCCTAAATTGGTCTATAATCAAGTGCAGAGGACCAGGCTATAAAGTTGGTGTGTGATTGTAGGACGGCATTGGATGACCCCTACTGACCGACGGATGCCCACTGCGACTGCCCACCAACTTTAATCGGTTCGTGTCCTGAGTTAGCTCCTCTCGATTGGTAAAGACCGGTTTGAAAATTTCCAATCAGTTGGTGGAAAGATCATCGGATGACCCGACCGATTTCGACCAATTTCAATGGCGACTTGCCCTAAAGTGGTCGCTACCGATTGTTGAAAACTCGATTGGAAAATTCCGATACGTTCAAAATTTGTCATGACTACGACTACAGACAGGCAGACCGACAAGACGAAAATATAACGTGCCTGACGCTACTTTATAGGTCCAGGGACGGGCGCCCATTTACAACAGCAGGTGCCTTTCGTCGGTAATCATGGTTGGTTTTGAATTGTATCTTTCGATACAGGACGACCTCCTTAAGTATCAAAAAACTCCACCCCGAAACCAAAAATCCGTAATGTAAGGAAAGCAGGGCAGATGTCAAACTTAACGATATGAATTCAAGGGTGGGATGGACTTTCTCAAAATTGCCAAATATTAGTGTAAAATGAAGGCTCAAATTTTGTTCATAGTTGACTGGAGAGTCAAAGCGAACTGTAAAGATAAATTACTCTGCTACTATGGAACCCAGTTATACCGCGGGAGTTTTCAGCTGACTGAAACTTTTCGCCTATTCTGTTGTCCACAAGCAGTACAACAGTGCCTGAGAATTAGGTGAAAATTGGTGAGAAAACGCAGTATTGTTCGACTGCTTAGAAAAACGCCCCAACCGTTTGAATGAAATGTGCTATCGAATATCGGCATTATGTTATAAGTAGTGGAAAAAAGTTTGCAAAAGTGATCGTGAGCATTAATCTGTTTTGTAATACTTTTGTAATCTAATGTAAACAAGGACCGTCACCTTTCGGTTTTTTGCAAAATCGTTGATCCAGGTGGAATCGTTTGGATTCAATGGCAAACTGAGCAATGTTACCCGTTATACAAGGTGTCCCATAAATATAAGTGTCACATGTGTTTTCGCCCTGGAACCTAAACGCCTGATTGCAGATCAATGAGTTTGGAACCAATCGAGACCTGAACCTGCAAGATATTGTTTGGCACCATGCTCGATTGTGTTGGTGCAACAGGGTTGGAGGTTGGTGGCCCGGGCAAACGAGCTACCTCAATATACTCCAGATTTCGGGCCTCCTGAAGTTCCTAATACAGTGCTCAACTTTCGAAATTCGACATTCCTGCCCTGCAGTAGTGTGTTGGCTATACAGGTTATAGGCATTAATTTCGGATTTCAAGAAGGGCGAACAGCGATGCACCAAACCCGAAGCGGTAGCGAAACCCCTATCTGCGAGCAACTGCATGTCTATGCGCCAGTTTTTACCACGAAAAGCTGTTCCATGTACGGTAATGTTAAAACACCATTATCACATTACATATCTCAGGAACCGCTGCACCCAGACAATCGAGCATGGTACCAAACAAAACTTAAAGACTCAGGTCTCGATTGTTTCCATCCAAACTCACTGATATGCAATCAGGTGCTTAGGCTCCAGCGCGAAAACAAATGTGACATCAAATTCTGGGACACCCTGTATGTATAACATTTAAACTCAGTCTGTGAGGGGCTGTTCGTGCATGACATATACACACTTTCACGAAAAGGTCCCTCATGCCTCCCTTCGTGAACAATGGTGTCATTTGAGGATTTCCTTAAATTCAGAACCCCCCTGCTGTCAGTGGGAATGTTTGGACTGGACAGCCTCTAATAGCGTACCTAAATAAAACGGAAAATTACGCATTGCTTGTGATAAAACAGGTTGTGCTAGTTTTTGCATATGGACGTGGAACCCATAGCAAAACATCCATCGTTGTCGTCATTTAACATGATTTTGATTTAAGCTCACTGCGTACCTGATTTAGGGTGACCTTTTGCGCGGTACTACCTAGGCTAAGGACTGAGGATAATATTTCAGTAAGCGGGTGCTGCAATACTGTCAACGGCTTTGCAAATCAAATATTTTTTACAGAGGCTCATGGGCGTTGAGTCATGCGTTGTGTTCATCTCGTTACGCCTACATTATCATTGAAAGTAAGGCATGTCTAATTGGAGGAATAATTTTTTTTTAAATTTTTTTAAATTTGATCAGAGGGAAGTTCCTAGTGCCGATAATGTGTGCAGTTAAGTCAAGCTAAATAGGTATACAATCACAATCCGAAATCGCGAATTTTTTATCCGCTTCGATTTCGTAAATTCAAAGTATACTTGACAGAAATGTATCACTATGTTTGCAACTACAAAGTGGAATTTGGGACTAACTATATTGCGAGTATTATGATGCCCGCAAGCATATCATTAATAGTATTTTAGAGAGAAATTCGTAGATAATATACCAGGGGGATCTCACGTATGAGGCATCAACATTTTTAATAGAAATAATTTATTGTACAGATACACACGGGCATCATGTTTGCCCATATTTAGTTACTGGTTGAATTTTGTTATAGTTGAAGGGCTGTGAGGCTTAGAATTTCGAATACAAAAGGGATGAAGTTTGTTTTGCGGAAAGTACTGACGCTGACATTCTGCATGTATTAATCTATCAACTGTGCTATAATCCGATTAAAGTAATCTGTAACTTGCAATCCGAAGCAATTTTTATGCTAGTAATCTATCACTTGTAATCCGGAAAAAATTTGAGCAATCTGTAAAGGGAAAAAAATTGAGTAATCTGTAATATTCCGCCATCCGCAATAATTTTAGATTTATCTATAATCTGCACTATAGTTAAAAAACGTAGTTGGAAAATATGGGGAGCCAAATTGAACGCTCAGGGGTTGAGCATGAAAAGTGAAAACTTTATTGAGAGAGAACGATCGACATATGACTGATCACGATGCAGGACTTTTCAGGTGATTTTTGAAAAAAACTCAAAAACTGACTCCCCATACGCTGTATGCGGGTAATATGCACTTAGATGACTAAAAAACTTTTGAACATTTCAGCCCATTGCGAGCCGAAAAGCAACATATGAAATTTTCATGCATGTGTTAATGGGTACTTCCTCGAAATGAAAAACTGGGATTTACTTATGGGATTTTGAAGTGTAGTCGTATCCTCCCCCCAATCTGTGATACCTGAGTGATGAAAACTCAGGCAAATCCGTATTTCCGCACCTAGGAATTGGGCAGTCGTAATCTTTCTAGGGGCCTCTCGATCGCGCATAGTCACCCATTTGTACTTTGCTGACAGTTGGAGGGGTTTCCTCGTTAGTTGAGATCACGAATGACTTCCTAAGGAGCTATCTTGGTGTTAGTTGGCGCAATGAAACAATGGAGACGCGTGCCAACGCCAAGATCACGGAAAAACCATAGAGATGGAACGTTAGGTAAGCTGGATAGTTTACGTTTGGTGGAGAAGAAGGAGGACAAAAGAAAAGATGGGGAGTCGGTCATGGACCGTAGAAGGGAGTAGACGTAGCTCGAACAGCTCATGATTTTCCTTTGTTTGAAATTTTCTAAGAGTGTGGAAATCCCACGGTGGGATCTACGTTGTGGGGAATTAGTTTATTGCCAAAAGGGCAGCCAGGAAATTAAATCAATTGTTTTTTTGTGAGATTGGGAGATTAAAGTGCATAAGTTAAAGAAATCAACAGTCGTAATTAATATTATTATTTTCCATCTCGTTTAGAAGCCATTTCCCAGTGCGGGCGCATTCTACGGAGACACAGATTATCTATTTGACGCATTAGACAAACTGCGAAATCCACTCGCGTCACCATTTACGAGAACGTGTACGTGTGGCTCCGTCAAGCCACGCCCCCTTCAACTTTCACCCATACGTACACGTTCCGTTCGTTGCCCGCGTACGTGAGTTTAAACGGGTGGAGAGGCTTTTACACGTAGAAGTTCGCGTTCAAGTTACTTCTAGTTTTTAGTTATCTTCTCGAAGTATTTTAGTCATAATAGTGATGTCTACTTGTTAAGTGGTTCTTGCGGATCATTTAAATGCAGTTTTTGAAATTCTACTATTATAATTAAAATAGATATAATTATCTTTCTAACCCCACTCGGAGAATTGGAGTGATCCCGCAGACTAAGAGGATTTAGCCCTGGGCGTCAGTCAGAACTCTGAATTATTTCGCTTCAAAGCATCAAATGATTTGGACAGGCACGGGAAATAAGTAAAGAAGTCAACGGTGCAGAGTTTTGTTTATTTTATATATATATATATATATTTAGAGTGTAGTTTGTTCATCTGTCCAACACTTCGGCCTCGACGTGACCAGTCGAAGTAGATCAATCCAAAAAACGCAAGAAACAGTCAATTCTCTGAATCCTCAAAGAAAAATATGAAAGCCTAATTAAAAATAACATAGCACGTAAGTTAAGGTCGTGATCGGATTTCTGTTTGTCTATTTCTAGGGAATATTTATTTCGTGAACAAAACCAACAAGATTTATTTCATTGTTATCGTATGTTGACTCTAATAATTCAATCGTATCGGCATCAGCTTAATTCAAAATACTGTTAACCATGATTAAGTTGGAACTAAATTACACGTATTGGGAAGCATACACGTCAAATTTCACCCGTTCGCAAGCGTTTCGCGCATTATACGTGAACGTGTACGTGTAAACCACGTGACCACTCTTCACGTACACGTACACGTATGCGGAGGCAGCTTCGCAGTTTCCCTTGTGTCCATCATGGTCCTGCTTGTGTCAGTGTTGGCCATGGCAATGATCGATGATGGCAATCATAGAGGTCCATGATGGTCAGGATAGTGGTCCATGATAGTCGTGATAGTAGTTCATGATAGTCATGATAGTGTTCCATGATAGTTATGATAGTGGTCCATGATGGTCATGATAGTCATGATAGTGGTCCATGATAGTGAATGATTGATTGGGGCCTATAATGGATGATTGCTATGGTAGTCATGATAGGTGTGGGTATATCATGGATGATTGCTATGATAGTCATGATAGGTGTGGGTACATCATGGATGATTGCCATGATAGTCATGATAGGTGTGGGTATATCATGGATGATTGCCATGATAGTTATGATTAGTGTGGGTATATCATGGATGATTGCCATGATAGTCATGATTAGTGTGGGTATATCATGGATGATTGCCATGATAGTCATGATGCTATTTACCAATCGCGCTACCGAAGCCGTATCAGCTTGAAATATATATTTCATCTAATTCCGACGTTTTTGAAATCCTTCTGCGGGTATTTAGTAAATGGCCAGTTCAAAAGGATGTACGCATCCGATCCAACCTCTACTAACTCAGAACTGTCCTAAATTAAAATATTGCTATGAAGACAATGTTGGTTATTCATGCCGAAAATCCAATGTGGAAAATGTTGAGGAGGAAAATGAAATTAACAAATGCCTGAATTAAGAGGAAATGGAGTTAAAACTACACATCCACTCGGCTATGGGCGCAAAAAGTCAGAACAAAAAGTACCCAGTTTTGTGTTTGGTAAGGAAATACTTGGCATTTCCAGCTTCCTGTCGTCCAGTGGAGGTACATCAATTTCTGGCTCTTTTTCGATGTAGACGAACTGGGCTGAAGATGTACACCACATCTAACATGCTAACAAACCGCGAACGCGATGCCAGGATTGATTAATCGGCGAGTAAAATAACCTTTGTGTTCTTGCGTACTGACGTGATACTGTTGTTATTAAACCATATTGTTGCTTTTAAACTATTCATAGTAATAAGTGTTGTAGTTATCCTCAACATATCCGTGTCCCCAAATTCAAATTTTTTGCGCCAATAATGCGCACCATTATGTAGGCCAAACCTGTGGAACAGCCAGCAGGTACTCGAAAGGCAGGTAAGAGGCCATCCGGCAGCGTATAGGCAGGATAAATATTTCATCAATTAATTTCCCAGACAGGATTGTTTTGAGTGGGATACTAAAAGGCATGCTAGTTTACATATAAATGTTTGAAGGAAGGATATATGAGCGTTGCACATTCACGGAGCCCTGGAAATCACCGAAATCCAGATGAAAATCACAGATAACAGTATTTTGCAACAGAGCAAACCATCACTTTAAATACTCTACATGATTAACTCACAGCTTTGGTCGGGACAAGAAAATTCGCGAAAGTTTGTTCAATCGTGTCTGTCAATTTAATGTCTCGTCAATTGGCTAAAGTCGTTGAGATGCGTAAGGGTTCAGTTATTGAAATTCTCAGAAATTATGCAGTCTTAGTATAACTCAATTTTGCCATATAACGAGTACTACTATTGACTAAATTTTCCGCCACAATTGCCAAGTTTCGTAACTGCGCCGCGCTTAGAGGTTACTAAGTCTCCATAATGAATGATAAACGGAGGGAAGGGGCAACTATCGAATTTCACGACTGTTTCAATCTTGTATGCCATTTTATACCGTCCGTTATTAAGCCGTTGCTGCGTGACAACACCAAAATATTACAGCACCAAAGGACGTCACGTCACGTACATCAAGTTCTCATTCAAAACTCCACACACTGTGAGCGTTAGCAGTGTTGTCTCGTACAGAAATCGGACTACGATCTGACTCCGTACAGTTGGTTAGAAATTAAATTATTTTCGTGAGATATTTTTTTCGGAGATGCTTCGAAATACTCTGAAGTCCTCTCCTAGGATGTTGAGCTCCGCTGATTTGCGTCTCAACTACTTGATCTTTCGGACGTACACATCACTGAATCTTCTCCCGTTAAAGTTTCACACAGACGCAAGTACTCTTTCTATCCAGCCATCCCGGCTTCGAATATGGCTCTGGAGACTCAACAGCCTCTTAGCTGGCATCCACGTAGCCTTCCTGAATATCCGATTGATCCAATCCGTGATATGCTCAGAGCATCTGAACATGATCCACGTCTCGCTTCACCTCGTGAACGCCATGTCGCAAAGTATCGGACTTTTCTACTCTTACCAGATGTTCCATTCATGGCCGGATGTGACGGTGGCCATCTTCAACCACATTGCGGAACGTCCAGGTTGGTCATTCCCAGATAATACTAGCATATTACTTCATTTAATTGTCCCAATAAATTGCTTCAAACATTTGACAGTAAAATACGATATTGTCATTTTTTTCCAAATCAATTTTGTGACACTGAAGCAGACGATTCTTCGAGGGGATTCTACAATCTGCAGGATTTGATACTCATCCTCTTTCCCGCCCTCCTCATGTCCTCCAGTTTGGGAGTGATGTTTATCCTCTGGCTCGACCCCGACCGTCTCCAATTCTCCTACTCACTCCTCCCCCAGGATTACCGGAACTATTTTTCACTTTTATTAACTCTGCTGGCTGAGCTCATCGCCTTCAATATAGAATTTCCCGGGATTGGTTTCGGAATCATCCTCCAACTTCTCTTCTTCCGCAAATGCCTCACTGTGCTCAATCTGTACGTATTGGATCCAGAATTGAGTCCCTCCGCATATAAATTAATATTTAAATTTTTTAATTAGTGAAACGATTGAGGATCCAAAATCCATTGTGACCCGCCTCCGGCAACTCCAACTCCTCGTGATCGTCTTCAACTACAGCCAAGCTGCGATGATCTTCGTCCTCAAAATGTTCTGCCTCGCAGCATCTGTCGTCTTGGGTTTCACTGGAATTCGCTACTTCGTCATGAATCACTGGTACGGGGCGTTTAGTCTCATCATGGCTGTCTACTCCATGGTCTGCTTCCTCGCCCTCTATGACAACGCATTCTCAGTGCCGAGGTGCGCGAGGGAGCTCATAAATCGGGTCAAGTTGGAGTTGACTGCTCGGGCCTTCAAACGTGGGAAGGGGCGGAGGAGGGAACTGATGATGAGACTGGCACTCAAGTCCTTCCCAGGGTTCGGAATAAAAGTTGGCGGTTTTCATTATCTGGAGAGAGAATCTACTCCAAATTTTCTCGACTTTCTCATGACAAGGACTGCAAGTCTTTTAGTTTCATCCCGATAACATAGCCGGCAGTCGCAGCGGTATGGATCCAGTCCAAAATGAGCGTGTGACTTAAGCGGAATTCGCATAGCTAAAATTCGAAATGATGCTACAAATATTTTGGGGGTTTTCCCGGGCAATTTGCAGCCGATTTCTATAGGCTTTTGTTTGACAGATAATTAGATTTTCTGAGGAGTTTGATTTTAGTTTTTTGCCTCGAGATTTTATTTCAAAATTTTGAAATTCTCATAACTCTTGCTAGTACATCAGATTTTGAAAACAAAAAAGGTACGCACTACTAGTCCTACAGACGATTACTGAGAAAATCGGATTCTCTCGTACGTAGTCCCTCCCGCAGACGATTACTGGGAAAACCGAAAACCGCTTCCAAATTTATTTGCCTTTTAAGTGGAACCAAACTTAACAAGATCGACTGGGTAGTTCCGGAGAAATTTGAAAATCCGAATTTTAAGTTGGTCAGTTTAGGTATTTCAGTGGTCTAATGGCTATCACGTCACAATTTAAGGTATAGAGTAACTTCAAGAGGTTTCGACCTGAGTGACACTTTTTGCAACAACACCACAATTTGCAACTTTCATTATTTTACCAATAACAGCTTCAGGAATGAAAATTTTCAAGGCGGGCACATGTTCTTGATCGATCTCAAGCAAGAATTATAAAAAATTTGAAAACTCGGAATTTCGTGAAAACGAACTTTGAAAAATTTAACATGGGATTTCCCATAAGGATTTTCATGCTCCGAAGGGTC
>WJFA01001274.1:0-22749 GCA_009870155.1 Pseudobourletiella spinata | reverse complement strand
TGAGTTTCCGCACCTACTGCTTTGCAAGAGGTAATCTTTATGTATAAGCTCTGCGCTCCATAGGGTGTCGGCGCTGTGCGCCGTTGGCATGTGGGAAGTGTCCCTTGTGAGTGAGAGTGGACTTGAAATTCGAATAAGAAGATTTCCGTACATGTAAAATTTACGCCCTCTCCCGTTGGTACATTGAAACCAAAACTTTGTTGTCTGGAAACTCAGTCGAATCTGAATTTCCACACCTAGGAGTTTGGCGTTAGTAATGCTCCTAGAAGACCTTCGAAATTCACGTAGTGCCTACCATGTGCTAGGTGAACATGTGGGGTCCTCCCCTTGGAAGTGTAGTTACGATATTCAGTTTTAATTTTCCATCGCTCTATCAAATTGTATCTAATCATCAAACAGAATTGGAAAAAATCACTACAAATATCCATGGTTACATGTCCAGATGTCGCTGACAGAATTTGACGCTTCTTCAAATGTTGAATTTTACACACTCAACCAAAAATTACAGTCCTGTTGAAATTTTAGGAACCTCTAGGAAATATTGAACTCTGCGGTAATCCCTCCGACGTAGGATTTATTGAGCGAATAATTATTTTGGCCTTGGCAATATTACAGACTATAACGTCAGGGAACCTTTCATTTCAGCTGATACTGGTTAAAAGGAAGATGAGGTCTTGGTGTAAGTATCTCCTCCCAACCCCTTTGAAAAATCTCAGGTCAACCTGAGTGTCCTCTAACTCTTTACAATACAATTCCTCACGAGTCATTTACACTTTACCGATTTTAGTTACTAACAACGGGAGGATGCCACATGTCACCCACGTACATACTGGTGTAGGGCAATGGTGTGGCTACAACCCTTGTTTGATCCATAGTACCGAATACCAACAGCTAGATTTGCTCTTCGTTTCGAGACTTCCGAAATTCTGTAAGTTGAAATCTCGATTTTTTTCCCGAAGGAATGACCTCCTCCATACCACAAGAGGTCCTTACTATCGATTTGAGTCTCGACATTCCTTCACTTCTATGGCGGCACTTTTGACTATTGACAGCTTTACGGTATGTAGCTATAGACTTGAAATTTGGTTCTGAACTACTGGACCTTACGTAAACTAAATTGCTTGGACAGTCGGCATGCTGAATTCGTCATGTAGGTATGAACCCCCACTACTTTACATTATTACATGAAAGATCGTTGTAAAACTAGCAGGAATTCTCAATAATTTGTTACATGAAAACTGATAGTTGTGTGTGACATTTGCTTGTGTCTGCCGCAAGGAACCGGAAATCCAGGACCATCCAAGATATAGAATTCAGCAAGTTTTTCTTTTCCTTATTGAGAAGAGGTTTACATGGATATTATTTTTAAAGTTATTTTAAAAGTTGGCGTTTTGCACTTCAGGGCAAACAAGGAACTTGTTTCCCTCTGTGTGATGGCTAATAATTTTGCAGCCCGTATTTCGAAGCCATTTTCGGCCTTCATATTTTCTTCAGATCTGCGTTAGCTATTCTTAATTTCGATGCTAAGTTGTTAGCCCACGCTGTTGAGAGGTTCCTCATTCTCATACACAAGAAAAAGTGGAAGCCTTAGTGATTGAAGTATAATAATGTGCCGGCATATTGCGGTGTTGGTTATTGTTACTTTATTACTACATTAGTGAACTCAACATTGACAGGGCACTTGAATCTGTCCGTAGTACTTTCTCGCGATGCGGCTCCATATGCATTTTCTCAGCACAGCGTCTTAACTTCCTTATGCTTCCAAGTTCGCATCCACTCCAACATCTGGGCTCCCCACAACACGAGCAGTACGTACATACACGTACAAGCGGATCCAAATCCACGTACATACAGAAAACAGAAGACGGGAAAAGACTGCATGATTTTTTTCTAGCCCGCACTCTCCTCACCAGCAGTATGTATAGCGGATTGGTCAAGGAAAAGCCGTTTCCATGGAGTATGAAGCAGGGGATCTGACACCTGACAGAGCTATAGTTCACTAAAAATCTGTAGAGATTCTTGTATAGTATTTAGATCAGGAATTCTGGATCGGTCCTAGGAACAGAAGATCAAAAGCTGTAGTGTCTGTTGATTTCAATCAGCTACTAGAAGCCCAGTATAGTTATATGCATGGAGGCGTCTTGATCACCGAAAACATGTGGTAGCTAGGAAGGAGTGGGATTCGCTGGAATTCTTTGGGACGAAAATCCAAATGTAACAGCTCACCAAAACAAAACATAAAATTCTCATTGAGTGAATGGATGCACGAAGGTTTAGTAAATCAAGATTTATGCGATGACCAAGGTCAGGAAATAGCACTAGAAGTTAACCCAGGTCCCTGCTGTAACAGTGGAAAGGACGGTCAGGGAGGCTGTACAGTACTTTCGAAGCAAAAGAGTCTAAAAGTTTGTTTATAGTGTTCGGTAGAGTGCAGATGGACTGATATCTGTGGTGATGGTGAATAGTGTGCGAAAAGTTCTTGAACTAGTTGAAATTATGGATGTGGACCTATCAATATCAGATTTTGTTGATATTTACCGGTACTTGCTAGCTAATATTTACGATTTAGACGGGGAATTTTTGGTCCAGATGAAACTTTTAAGGAAGATACTTTCGTGCTCGGTCTGCACAAACCTTGTGAGTCAACCGTTCTCGGTGGAAGGTTGTGATCATTTTGCATGCAAGAGTAAGTGGGATTTCAATTATCAAGAAAACTTATAGTAGCCACTTGGATTATTGACAGGAAACTAGGAGCTAATTTTAAAATTTGTGTTGTTTTGACAGATTGTGTGGGGACGGATAAGCAGGCAGTTTTCTCGGATGGTTGTGACAATGTGAACTGCCACGACTGGTCCAAGCATGAAGTTGACGAGTTACTCTTGTGTTATGTGGCAATGTTTAAAGATCTTTGCAAGTTCATATGCACGACTAATGCAATGCGGGCGCATGTTCACGCGGATCCAGGCAGCCAACTGTGGTCACTTGTTAAGGAAGGGGCTCTCAGCGATCTCATTGAGTATGACTCCGTGGATGAGGACGAAAATGACAATCCTGCATTCCTCCTGGAGCACTTGAACAGTGAGAATATCGAACAAGAAAATCTCGTTGACGAATCTCAACCAGACGCAGACCTAAGCCACATTGAGAAAAATGTAAGGCGAATGTAGTGGAGGGGTCAAGTATATGCGGTTCAGCTGTTAGCCTGTTTGTGCAAAGTTCATTTTTAAGGTTTTGTCGTCTCCTCGCAACCGAAATAATTTTCCTCTGACACTGAAGCAGAAAAAGATCTTTCATATATCGCCAGGAAGTGTTGGAGCAATTTTGAATGTTTCAGGGTCTCGAAGTTACCGCAGATGACTTGGCCAGTGAGGCCTCAGACATGACTCCATGGGTTGCAAAAGACCCTGGCGCAACTCCGGTGATAATCAATTTAACTTCATTAAATCATAGTAAGTCTCTACCATTTTTTGTAGATCGTTATGAAACATAATAAATGCAACAATTTCTATACTTCACAGGTCCCGATGAAGGTACTGTCCATAGCCAGAGTCGGGTTATACAAAGTTGGGCAGAATCTCGTGATAGTTGTAGTAGTGCACCCAGTGCTGATCCAGGGTCAAGTAGCAACAGTGGGGAATCCAGTGAAGCCGTCAGCCAAAGTTTTTCAGCATCTATAGTTGGAAGTGTCGTAAGGACTGACGAATCGACAGTTCCAGCAAAAAAGCTCAAAGTACGTGTAATTTTTACAATTTGTCATTATCTATCCTAAAACAATTTGAAGGTAATAGAAGTTGTATGCATAGAGAAATGATCTTATTGCTCAACCCGCAAAGAATTTGTTGGCGTTCTGTTTTTTTTGCTGAACCTTTTTAGGTGCGACTACCTAAAACTAAGATGCAAACGAAGTTACGGCGCGGATGTCGCTGCGGGAATGCGGCAGCTGTCCCTGGGAAGTTGACATGTTGTGGACAACGTTGTCCCTGCTATGTAGAGGCGAAAGCTTGCTTTGATTGCCGGTGCAAAGGTTGTCGAAATCCACATTTACCCGGCGGTAAAAAATTATTACAAGGAATCAATGCTGTGATTGATACAAAAACAAATACGACCGTTCAATTACCCCCGTCCGCAATGACGCCGGTGGTTGCCGCTGGAGAGGCCGTATATGGTAAATAACATGCATATGATAGATGCAAAGAGTTATCCGTTCGGCTAGCTGTGATTGATTTCTGTACAGGAGGGATGCCACAGGGATCCAGTTTCACTCAAGTTTATCCGGTGGGTACAGTTACGAGTTTTGCTGGATTCTCTATTCCACTGCCGATCCTGTCCGTATCCCAGCAGCACGAAACAGCGCTTCCAAACATGCTTAAAACATCTCCACCATACTCAGTGGATTACTGACGATGAATACACAAAGCCAACTCTACAAATGGAAAATTAAGACTGAAACTTATTAAAATCTGCGGACTCATGCCCTTCGCATATTTTGTCCTGCTATACATGAACAAGGCATTGTCCTCTTCGTACAAACAGTGCCATCATTTTACTCATTATTGTGACGGAACCTTATTGATTTTGGTCCATTTCCCGGTCAAACCTATTCACTTGTTCTGTTTTGATTTAGACTGATTCTGTGATTGCTTATATGCAAGTGTTTCTGCTATTTTTTCCCTTTCAACGAACGCCAATAATGGAGACGGGCATGCGGGGTTTAGGGGCAGAAACGTGTACTTGCGGTGTTTGGTGTGGGATGCATGGTTTGTTTGTATCAAAAATAAAGTAAGGAATACTAATTCGTAAATTTACCGTTAATCGCCGTTCTACTTGTGTGTCTCTCTCTCCAGGACTTCCGGAAGAGATTTTGGCCGCCTTTCCGAAAGGAATGAAAGGAAGGAACTATAAAAAATAAATGTCTGACTTCGGCACCGGTTTGATTTTCCATCGCATACATCGTTCGGGTTTCAGTGAATTCCAGGACTTTAATCACTAGCGAAGCTTTTATTTATTTACAAACAGAGTCAGATTTGCACGCAACAGACATCCAACTTGAAATTACGTGAAATGTAAAACTTTATAGCGCCCTAAATGAATTATTTTTACTTTTGTTAACTTGCTGTGTTATAAGCAAAATGTAATACAGGTTACAAAATTTATAGTGAAACCCAACAACATTTCATTTTGTCAATTTAGAAATTCTAAAGCTACTCGCGTGTCACAACATTGTTTAGAACGGTCGAAAGTCTTTTGGATAACGGTGAGCAGCAATGGTTTCCCAGTTCCACACAGACATGGTCCAGCCCAATTTCCTGAACAAGTCAATCAGCTTCTTGTCATTTTCAGCGGTCCATTTGGAGGGATCAGTTTCGAGTTGTTTATGCAAAAAACGAACAGCTCGACCGTAGTGTCCCCGCGCTATAGCATGTTGAACTGACAAGTCCAAAACCTGAAAGATGTGCAGAATCCTTCATAGTTCCTGTACTGCATGCGCACAGATCAAATTACGACATGGATAGCTTACCCTGGAGTCGGTGAGCTCAACAAATTTATTAACCTCTTGAAGAATTTCTTGGAGTTGTTCCGCCAGCGGTTTCTGTGGGGGAACTAACTTGGCTAGCTCCGCAAGTGCCAAACCTTTTTTAACGTAAGCGTCCACCACAGCGTTCCTCTGCTTGTCCATGGCTTGCTTTGTCTTTGTGGCATCACTCACATTGGAGGAAGCGGAGGATTTTGTGCCGTAGTACATCAGTAACACAGACAAGTCTACCATTCCCAATATTTTATCACTAGTAGCAATGATCTCTTCCAGAATCTCTTTTGTCTTCACTTTCGGCTCCTCTTTAGCCTTTTCCTCAATGGAGCTATCCCCTGTCGGGATCGGGACTGAGGGAGCTCCGCCTCCGCTCAATGCACTTGGTAAGTTGTCCAAGTAACTCAGGCGGGCAAGGTGGACCGGAAGATGTGAACTATACTTGGCGTCAAGCTCTTCGTAAACTCGCTTCGAATCATCCGGTGGCAACTTGGACATCCAGCTAATTGTCATGTCTCGTAACTGTTCTTCCATTTCATCAACTTTGGACTTATCCGAGTCTTTCTGTGTCGATGACTTAACTTTCGGAGGTGGATCCGGTATGCACAGTTTTAATCCTGTGGTGCTCACCTTCTTTCCCAATTCGTCCTTGGAGACGGAAAATGTACCTTGAAAGTACAACGTGGAGGAACCCGGCAGGCTTTTAATGCTCCTGCTCAACAGAATATCATCAGCTTAGAGAATAATATGGTAAAACTTGTACAGAAAAGTATCCAAAGTTACGAGGATTACTTTTCAGGGATGTAAGTTGAAATAAATATATTCGAAGAGCACTCCTTCTTCATGACAGAGGAGACATTAGAGGATTTCTTGGATGACTTGAAATCCTGCAGGTCGTACAAGGTGGAGAAGCAATCCAACGTGATGTTAGAGGGGAGTTTCATGCTGAGCAGCAGAGGTAGCGCAGGAATCAACGTGTCACCAGACCAGCTAGACACGGTGCCTGAGCTATCGTTGTTCGAATTAGAACCTAAAAATCGTTCCAAAGCATCACGTTTTTCGTGGCGGATGGACAGACGTAGAATGTAGTCTCCCTTTTCAAGTTTAGTGGACCACTGGAAACCAGCAATATCAAAAATTAGTACATGAATTCCATATAATATTTACATTAGCGCAGTGTTCCTGGAGCACAAATCACAATGGGCACTATTTACATGTTCATGGCACACTTTAATAATCTTTATGGATAAGCTCAACGTTGGATACGGTGTAGTTGCTGTGTGCTACGGACATCTGAACAGTGTCCCTTGTCAGATAGATCTTTGTGTGAGTGTGACATACCTTCGTTGGATATGCATCACCACTTGCAATGTATCGCTTGTTCGCATCGAAAAGCATCCACAACTGTGACTCGTACTCACATTCATACAAAGTATCACTCACTAGGGAGCTAAGAAAATTACAAATAACGCATTAATCAGTCTAGTTTCCAGAAATAAATTTTTAAGCCAAGTTCACATAGAACTGAAGTTCCTTACCAGTTCACAGTAACCTCGGTAGCCCGCGACAGAGTAAAATTGTAGGTGGAAAGGAGCTCATATATTGTTCTTTTGTTAGGTATCATGTCTCTTGGTTCCGTAAGTGCGTTCAACTTGACATCGGAGGGACGCAAAAGCTGGACTTGATGCTTAAGGACTGCACTCGGCTGCATTTCCTCTGTCGCGAAGGAGTTTCGGACCACAACTTTGTTGTAGGCATCCCCTGCAGACATGGTCAGCTCCTGCTTGTTCAAGGTCAAACTTCGAAATGACAACGTTGCATTCAGTGTCACCGGCTCACTGGGTTCCGCCCACCATCTTGCAATGACTAACTCAATTACAAGATTTTCCTGCCAAATGCAAAAAGTATTATGATGACCAAAACTGATTTTCTAATAGCCACTGTTTTCTATTTCATGAAGTAGCTTACGGGGACACTAAATGCTAAAGTCGTTTCCTCCAGCGGTTGCAAACTGACCATCTTATAGGTTTCGTCTGAGGTACAGCTATGTCCTTGGACGAGGCATAACGCGTGAATAACAAATCTTGAATTATTCTGACCGCTAGTTAGGCGCAAATTCAGAGCTAGAAATCATAAATCTAAGCTGTACAATTCTTTTACAGATTGGAGCTTTGTGGTCCAAGATTAAAGTCAACTTACAAGCCCACGAGGATCCTTTAGGGACCTGCACGAAGTACCGGTGAACATCCCCGGGTGCGTATACCACATTAGGTATGTCAACACTCGGTCGAAAGAAAGGTCCTGTACAGAGATTAGTCGGACGTACGACAGTTACGTGTACGTTAAAAACTGGCCCTTTCGACATATTCTGAGTGTCATAAGCTTCAATCCTGCGTATGAAATACATGGTGCGATTAATACGCGGTAAGCACGGTTTAAATTTCAACATTATTGAAATATCTTGCCTAGAGTAATGGACACCCGGCTCCAGTCCCTCAGGGTCAACCCTTACATTGAATGACCTTTCTATATTAGCCAAGTCGAAGTACTTCGGTACTTGAACCCATGGTACTTTACTGACTAAGCATAAGTTCATCCGGAAGTTAATCTTCTTCTCCGGATCTAAAATGAAGATATTAAATGTTATATTATTCGCACCTCGGAGTTGTCCTACACTAGTTTCACAATGTCATCAATACAAAGAAGAGGGTAAACTTACCCACTGAGTCTTCTTGAAAGAAAACGGGATCAACAGATA
Source organism: Pseudobourletiella spinata (assembly GCA_009870155.1). Lineage (NCBI taxonomy): Eukaryota > Metazoa > Arthropoda > Collembola > Symphypleona > Bourletiellidae > Pseudobourletiella > Pseudobourletiella spinata. The sequence continues at coordinate 14,464 of WJFA01001274.1, read as the reverse complement.
CAGTAAATTCTTTGGCTTTACTGAATGGAGGATTACGTATATAAATCCCTTTGAGTGGCCATCCAGGATTGTAACCAGGACTAGTTACGGTTACACTGAAACGAACATCACGGTCGACGGCTGTTGAGTATGACTCCAATAAGGCGAAAGATTCCTCGAGCTTCAGATTCATTCAACAGATAACAATCAAAATCCAGTCTCGTACACAGATACAGTGGTTTAGTCTACTTACTTGAACGAGACCGTGCCCCTGAGCGAATGGTTCTTTATTGCTCAAATGAAGTGCGCTATTTTGTAACGCCTTATTCACGCTGTATGGAGACCAACCAAAATTCTTCTCGAACGCACCACTCAGCATTAAAGCTGTGATAACATATTAAAGTTTAAGTTGACTAATACCACATAGTAAGCGAACTGAATGGAATCTCATCAATTAATATAATGAATTGAGAGGATTAAAATCAAATATGAATGTTCATTTCTACTGAAATTTTCTCACCGATACAACCGGCCACATGAGGGGCAGCCATACTGGTTCCATTCATAAGTTGCGCACTGCGGAGGGTAAAACCTGGCACCGATGTTATAGCGCCGCCAGGGGCACAGACGCTAACTCCCAAATCTCCATCCAGTGTAGGACCGCGCGAACTCCAAGTATATGGCATACCTGGAAGTTTCTCCCGTAATGAATATTCGGCTGCCATCATTTCTGGTGACACGTATGCACCGACCCCTACAATAAAATAGAATTAATATCAAAACATAATTCGACAGAACAGATACGTACACACGCATGGAGTGCGAGCTAGGCGGTCTCCAAGGTTGCTTCATATATGTAAAAGTTACCTATAATGGTATTGGCAACTACCCATGGAGGAGTACCTACAGTACTTAGGGCTGGCCCATGGTTTCCTGCCGAGGCAACCCATGTAACTCCATACTTATCGACAACTTCCCTCATCAAGTCGCCCAATCGTCTGAAAGAAAGGATAAAAATGAAGTCCAATGTAAAAACTTAGGCGGACAGGCCCAATCGCCCATGATGAATCAGTTTATGATATCACCGTACGTACCCATGTGCACTCCAATGTGCATGCTCTCCATAAGACATATTGATGACATGATACTTTCCAGGATTCTGCATGATGTGAGCCATTGCACGTACCAGCGCAGACCCAGTTTCCATAGTGTTAAGACGGCCATCTCCTATGGTGAACGAGGCGATCTGAGCACCGGGGGCGACTCCGTTTAATTCAGGATTTTCCGGGAAGAATCCAGAGGCGATAGATGCAACGTGAGTACCGTGACTCCCACACATTCCAACAATTTCAAGTTTATTCCCATTATCCCACACATTGACGGAAATACTGACTTGATCCTGCTTTGATAGCACGGCAAAGTCCTGAGTCTTCCCAAATTCTCCCAGCACGACCGAAGAAGAGAGATCAGCAGGATCTTGAATCAAACACGCCTTCCAGACAGTCCCATCGTGAAAAACGACACAATCAAGTATTGGGCCTGGATCTTTGTATTTTTTATCTAACGTGGTGAGCATCTGAAATGCAAATAATTATAGTTAATTGCGAAACCGTACCATTTGTTATTGGAAACATCTAATTTTTGATGGCATGAACTAACTTCCACTTGTGCTTCAATATCCTCTCTATTATACTTTTCGTCAATACTCTCGGGCGACTTATTATTGTTCGAGTCTCCACTGAGTTTTCTGCTTGCCGCGGAAAGTGCACTACGATGACCAGGATCCCAATTTTGCTCTTTCCGATAAGCCTCAATGCGCTCCTTGACTTTAACTGGATATAAATCAAACATGGGCTTTACTCCAACGCGGAATTCACCACTGGGACATTCCCAATTTGACGGAACCTATTTCATGACACGAAAAAACCATATTAGTCATGCCACATTCGTAATTAATGTTTCCCTCGCAAATCTTAATTATTTACTTGTATGATTCGACCCGTAGCTCCTTTGATTGTACCCTCCGATGACACTGTAACAACTGTGGACGTATCCACATCTCCAGCTCCACTGCAGTCATACCGTTCAATCACTTTTTTCAAACCAGTCGTTGTTTCCTACAATAGATGGATTAGTTTACATTTTTGTTTACCTACAACTTCGCAATTATAGCACGTTCTAAACTTACCCGTAGACCTGGGGCTCCGGGATCAACGCCTGAGTCAAAAATGGCTATGACAACTCCTCGACCATCGTACGACGGATTCTTTGACAAAAAGGTTGACACGCCGGTCTCTGCTTTAGGACAGAGGGCATTGTGCGGAAATTCCGTAGATTTAATTTGGTTTTCCATGATTTCCCAAAATTTCTCCGGATTTTTTCTCAGACCACCAACACTACAACTAAGGCGATGAAAACTTCTAAGGATCCTCAGTTTGACACGAGGAGGGGATCAAGTTTGCATAAATTAATGCTACCTCAACATTCCCCGCAAGCTCTTCTCGCAGTTATCTAATTCAACAACTTTACGCTAAATACGCCTCCAATAATTATTGTTTTCTTAATGACCGGCAAAACTTGTGCTCTGAAACCGCTTCTATGCAGCTATGCAAGCATCAAGGACCGACTCTGAAACTATTCTGAGTCAAGAATCATACTTGACCGGTGGACCCCACAGTAGCAACAGCAGCTCAATGATAATCAATTCTAAATGTACTAACTGACTAAATGCCGTTGAAGTTCCTAGCTGCTGTACATCTATCATGTAAAAAATAAGATCACTTCCTCTAAAAAGATCCTTCCTGTGCGAACTACGAATCGATCTCAACTTTTTTTCTATTTCCCACTGCATTAAGTGCATACCAAGACTTCAAGTCGAGCTGATACGTTCAGTTTTTTCTTTCTCACATTGGCGTGGCTCCCTTCTCCTATATATGTACGAAACTCAAGTTCAGTCCAATGACTGCAGGTGGCTGTTGCAGGAGAAGTATGGTTATTACTACTACCTCATGAGTCATGACTCATATGTGCATTATATGAGCACTTTCAGTTTTCTCAAGGAAATGGCAATGTCGCACAGCCACAAAGGTGAAAATCAAAGGAAGGAAATAGGTAGGAAAAAGGAAAAAGGTGGAAAATGTCATAAATAAGTTTATTATTTGCATTCGGGCTAAACCGCTAGCGAGCAGTGGCAGAGAGGTAAGTGTCGTTATCGAGGACCTCAGAAATGCTTGGTTGAGGACATTAGTGGAATTCTTATAATTTTCATCTGCAAGTAAACTTGTAAACTCTGGATCTGGATCTGGACCACTAGTGGTCCAGATCCAGATCCAGAATAAAAATAATTAAAAAGACGGCAGCGTACTTTTGCGGTACATTTTTTGTGAGTGAAATCTAGGGTGCATGGAAACAGGAAATGAGGGCAGCTAATCTATATGGATTATGGATTCACCGATCCGGTGAACCCTTTCACCTTACTAGTTAACCTGTTGTTACAAAATTTAGACCAGATGGGTTGAAAATTATCTAGTTTTGGGTATGCTTTTTTAGCCTTTATCACGTTCGATTATACTTTTTCTGCTTTTGAAAAACACAAAAATGAGTGATTCTCGGGGTTTTCAGCACGTTAGACTTTGATTTTACCCGTCGACCATATGTATGCTCTTAATTGTGCCCATTTATGCTGATGTTTTTCTTGTACCTTACCTGTCCACGTTCATTGTGGTCCTAGTCCATCCATATTATAAATTTATAGTTTTGTCGGTGTAGAAAAAAATGTCTCTTTTGACCGTAATATTTATCTGAACCAGTTTTTCCAACGTTCCTGCATTCTTGGTTTTAATTTAAGGCATAAATGCTGACATAGAATAACTAGCTTATTCAATAGTAAATTTTGAAACATTAGCCAGGGCCACTCTGAATAGCTATCCTAAGAAGTATGGGTAACTGGAGACGAAATTGTGGGAATAGTCTTTAATGTAACTGCTGAATTGTAATGATGTCATACCTGTTATTCGATACGCTGGTCATAGGCTTCGGCTATCGACGATAAGGCAGGCTCAGCGGCGGTGAGTTCCCACGTAAATAAATTGAATGACGTGAAAGAAAATGTAAAGCTGGTTATTTTATTACGGCAAATTTTATAAGAAACCGTCATATAGAAGTGAAGGATACCGAAACAAAACAAACGATGGGGCAATAAAAAATAAAAACACCATGGCCCGACAAAAGGCATGAGTAAAAAACAGTTATTCGCACGATCCTTGATCACCATTGTGATGACAATCATAGAGGAATTGGGAACGTAACGTAAGCCTAACATATATGGGAAGATACATGAGGCATATCATAATGCCGACACAAGGGAAAGAATTAACTAACTTGAACATGGAGAAAGTACACGCTCGATCATTGGCTTACTATACTGCCTCTGATAAACGAAATAATACAAAACGAACAGTAAATTACGAAAAGCAAAAATATAACAAGAACAAAATGTTCAAGCTTTGGAAAGGGAAACAAGAAAACAATAATTCCAAGATTTAGATCGTGTTAAACAAACAAAGGCACAGCGTCAAAATCTTGTCAACAGCGAAGAGGGTAAAGAGTTGAAACTAATTAACAACAATAATGATAATGATGACAACTGACAACAATAATAAAAAATGCTAGTAATAATAATTACTCTAATGAAAAGGCAGAGATGCAGGATGAAACAATAACAAATATATATTTCTTACGTACGTCTACAAAAAGTCGAAACGGAAAGCAAGGTTTACTGAACCTACCGTTAAGAAGCAGGGTCTACCTGACAATGAAAAGAGCAAGTACAATGTGGTTACACTAGCTAATAACTACCTAAATATGCTATATTTAACCATAAAAACAAATTGTGTCTGTGAGATCTGCAAACTCTTTTACAATTATAAAATTTCCTTTCATAAAATAACTCTAGGGCAATATTATAGTGTATGTAGGAAAAGAGTACGAAAATGGACAGTTACTCCATAAGAGTAGCAGCATTATAATTAGTTCCTCTATTCTAGAAATAGTTACATTTAAAAATAAAACAATTATTATCCTTACGTTACATTTGTGTCATACATAAAAATATACGCTCCAATTCTCCAGAAAATAACTACACCTTCCTCTTATAATTTCATTAACTACATGAAAAAAAATATTAACTTTTGCACAGCAGAGCTGGGAATCTTATAGAAAAACTTTCAAGAATCATGATGTATCAGGTATAGTGAGTGATCAGCTCTCTCACAACGCCCATACTTTGCAGATCTCTCACACAAACGATAGACGAAGATTAAAAAATCCGTAAAATAACTTTTGGGGTCGACAACTTGAGAATAGCATATTTAAATTTAACAGTAATATAACTATAACAACGGCAATAACACGATTATTAATAATAATATAAATTCTGGTGTGTGTGGGGTCCTTGTCTGAAAGTGTGAAGTAACAAATGTCAATGCACACGTGTTCGCTTTATCAAAAAGGTGAACTTTCGTACGAAATCTCCGTAAATAGGTTCGTATATCATCATAGTAAACTGCTAACCAGTAATAGTATAATTCATGAGTCATGATATAATTCCTCAGGAGGATAAAACTATATCTTTCTCCATAGTATAGTCACATGTTCAATATGGGTTGAACGCACATTCAACAGGTCAGCGTACTTAAAAAAGTTTCATTTCCTACATAGGGTACATGCTATTCAAATGACGATTGTCTTTAGCCTTTATGTCCATAATAGACATCCAAGCAACAGCGCTTTCGGTGATTCTTAAACAGTAACTCAGCATACATTCCGTACAGTACAGCATTATATAGTGATGATGGTTGATCCATATGTTCGCAGGCATGCTTGCGCAGGGAGTAGTAGTAAAGTAACCTTTGTATGTCTGCAAACTCCGTATAAAATTACATATCAGGTAGCACGAAATCCTCCATTACAAAAAAGGTACTTGTGGGTAGAAGTAATATATAATAAAATTAAAATAACAACAACAACAGTAACAAAAAAAACAATAAATTCTCTTTCTATTTTTTTGTTGTAAAAATATATGTGTATCTCTATATATGAGGTGTCTTAGTCTCTTGGAAGTCGTTTATGAATTTGAACATGTTTGAGAAGATGGGCTTTTTGACGGAAGGCCTTGCCACATGTGTCACACTTAAAAGGTTTCTCCCCGGTGTGCGTTCGGAGGTGAACCTTGATGTTGGACTTGTTGAGGAACCCGCGGTTGCAGATCCCGCAACGGTGAATTGGCTTCTCCTTCCCGTTGTCCACCATATCCAGAGACTGACATGCGGAGGCGGAGGAATTCAGCTTGGATGCTTTGCTACTCCTCTTTTTCATCCCGTTCGATAGCTTGGAAGATACATTACCCGGCTGTGGTGAGCAACAGAAAAATTAAAGACAGAGGGGATAGTTGCCCATGACCATATAATTCGTACACAGGTAATCCATCTCCCAGTTCCCATTTTCTCAACTGCGCAATAATGCAACTTTTCAAAAGGCTAATCTCTGTAACCCAGCACCAGCTCCCAAAAAGCCAAATACTACTAAATACACCCGAACATGAAGCACTCAAGTCAATTTACCGCCTCATCCAAATGCCTTTTCAAAAGTTATTCCCTTCAACTAGCACGAAAGCATGCGGTTAACAATTACGAAAAATCGCATCTATGCATTGCACAAAAATTACGCCAATCATATACAAAATCACATAAGCTTATTTCACTACATATTAAATATTTTTTAGTCATGATGTGGAGCTTTCAGTTCAAATTGATGCATGTATAAATAAATATAATTACAACGCACGTTTAAAATGTCTACCTCATCCGAGATTCGCAAATGTGTGCTCATCCTCCATCACACGTGAGTCACACATGGACATACACGGCAATCAGAGTTGAATGGGGAATTTATGTATCAAGGATAAAAATATGGCTGTGCTTACCTGCGTAAAATCGCCTTGGAATCCACCCGGCCCGCCGATGAATCCATCGTAGTTCTTCCGGTGATTGAAAGGTTTCCGGTAACGGCCCATGGTGGACGTGACAACAGCCGGCGGTGACACATGCGTGGTATGAGGTCGCTGGATCTCCGAGTTATTTCCCAGTCCGTTTGCGTTGTCGAAGGGCGGTGAGTCAGGGTCAAGGGTGTACGGGTCAACCTTGAGTCCGTAGAGCGACGTCGTGGACTCGGGCAGTTGGTGTTGAGGCGACGACAAGTGTCTCGGATTGTTACTATTCTCCTGTCTCATTGTCGGTTGCTGCAATCTTTTAGTTGATTCTCGTTCAATTTAGTTGTCCCTTAAACTCGCATTACAATGTCTATACAGTTTCTCTTCACAACCCGCCGAGCAACCAGTTCATATGTTTTAAATCAGCTCTGCTATCATTACAGACTTTTTGAACTCCCATAGAGGATTCCCGTCGAAATTTGTGCCCTCCCCCCCCACTGGCGGGCTCCATTTTCATTCATATTGCGGATCCGCAATACGTCGTAGGGAAATCAGTGTGTGATCAAGTTATTTTACCGTGTATAGTTGTATTCGAAAAATGATTTCCAAAACTATCCATGGGTAGAAACAAAAAGGGAAAAAAGAGGTGGACTGGTTACGACTGCGGGATACTCACAGTCACAGCAACTGTACTATCCATTACCCATTACTCATGTGAGGGTGAAAAGAAAACAGGGACAGTGAAGGAGAAGCATCAAAATTGTTTTTTAAATTGAAAGAAAAACATAAAATTATATTTCTCAATTAACCTTGACTGTAGGATAGATGTAGAAAAGTGTTCTTGAGCCTGTTTGGTCTGGTCATGGAACATGGGTTGCTGTGGTTGGCCAATAATGTCATTTTGAAGTAGGTTCTGGAGCGTCGGATGAAAGTCCGAGGTGTGGATCGTATTATCTTGGTCAAGTTTTTGGTTGTTGTTATTGTTACCGCTATTGCTGCTACTATGCACGGACTGCATCACACAGGCGGACTCAATCCAGGCATCTAGCTCTGTCCAGGGATCAATGGTGGAGGACGTGACCCCGCCGCACTCGTCCATGTTCCCTCCGAGGGCGGGCACGGTGCTGTCTGCAATTGCATTCCCGATCAGAGCCGCGATGTCATCAATATCTGAATTGAGTATATAGTCAGCTAATTCGGATTTAATGTTGGAGGTTGTCAACATGGGGGTCATCTGTGTGGAGCTGGTGACGAGGTCGAAGACGGCCGTGGTCCCGTTCCCACTAGTTCCGTTGTTGTTTCCGCTCCCACCACCACCACCGGTCCCACCATTCCCGCCTCCACCACCACCCGTTGGATTAGAATTGTAGGAGCGGACAGGTGGGAGTACCCCCATTTGAGGCATGTGAGGGTCATTTGTGGTAAGGGGATAGTCTGGTGGGTATAAATTTTTGAGTTCTGTCAAATCTGGGGATAGATCTGTGTGAAGGCTGCCCAATTTCACTTCTAGAGATTCATCACTAAGGCCTGAACTGGAGGTGACGGGCACTCCGTCCGGTGTCTGAGGCATCATGTAGGGCCAGGAATGACCCCCGTGCTGCCCGCCCCCCAGTCCGTGAGGTGGTGGACCATGGTGTGAACCAACATTTATCTGCAACAGCCCTCCCGCTGAGTTCAATTTCATCGTAAGCGTCGGCGTCTCTTCAGTCGTCCGTCCCGGTCAAATCCAATCATTGCTCAATCCAGGCAACTCTGCAACAATATAATTTCTCGTTTCCATTTTTTCTGTCTTTTATCCGGAGCTCAATCACCAATTTTGGAAGAGAATTTATCACAGAAATTCACGGATCCCACCGGTCACCAGTTCAGCAAGACTGTAACAGTGCCGTACTCATTCATTACTTTCTCAATGGACCTCCTCATTAACTCAGTGATTACAGCCGAATATTTCCCGATGTACACCTCACAAAACGCGGCGATTGGACACGAAACCGTTGATAACTTATCACGCATAGAAAATACACCGTAACTACAGCAGCACAAGGACACTTAAGTGGCACATGTAAGGATCTCCAAATCCCCTCGGAGTTATGCCTCTCCTCTATTCTGGAACTGGAAGCTCGAGAGGCTTGGGCTGAGCTAGCTAGACAAACGTTTGTGGAACGGTCTATTGCCTTGAGTCACACGCACAGTGGCAGAGCCGATGACTGAAGCATACAGGAAGAGGAGACGTCGAGGAGGCTCCCAATATACATCCCAAAACACGACATTCTTGTTGTTGAGCGCAATAAAAATTAGCACAACAGACAATTGCCAATTGCTTTAATTACGGAAAATGGCTCATAAAATTTCCGATGAATAAGCTTGTGTGGATTGATAAAAAAAGGTCACTATTATGGAGTTCCACTAGCACCCAAAACAAAGGTTTCTGCCTTCACCGTAATAATATGTCACTTCCCTGCCACCACCCCCGGCATGCACATAGGGCAAGACTGCACACAGGACACCGCGTGCTGTGTGGAGAGAGTCTATATGATGTTGGAGGAGATACAAGTCAGAGGGCTCGGGCCGCTGCATGGGAAGTGACTGATCCTGAATGAAAGTGTAATAACTTGAAGGGCCAGCACCTACGAGATTCTGAGTGACTGCCTAACTGTCCATGCGAGGGCGAGTATACTCCCTGACTGACCATATACAACAAATGATATACTATCCTCCAGTACTTCCGCTGAGGAACTTGCTGTGGGTACTGCCTATGACACAGATTTTAATGGACATGACGAGCGGTGGTTTCTGCTATACTTAAAAGCAACGGTAATCCTGGAACACTTTATTGTACTGTATAATCTCGGAATCTAGGTAATGGAACCGTAGCCCCGTCTTTGTCAAGTGCAGTAAATCGAGTATACATGCGTACATATGTAAACAATACAAACACACGCTATTTATGGCTCACTACACTATGGGGCTCATCCAGTTCCTGCCTATACGTCTGAGTGAGCCACCACAACACAGTCGGCCTACACGTTATCCTAAAATAATAATAATAATAATAATAATACGCCTTCCAGCAACACCGCTGCTGCAATCATACATGACGAGCCACCAAATCGGAACTGGGATTAATATTTGTGGTGATGCATATAATCCATATAACATTGTGCTTAATCCCTCCCAACACTTGGCATAGGGGCTCTGCTTCCGCTCCCAACTGCCTGATCAGTGCCAATTCATACATATACACACGCGCACAAATGAAAATAGAACTACCTAAGCCCTCATGGCTCTGTAACCCGAATCAAGTCCTCAAAGTGGGTCCTTAATTGTTCTGCTTGAAGACCCGTAAAGACAACCTACCGCAACGAGGGTTTTTAATTGCCCACACTCAGGCCGTTTAATAAGGTCAACATGATGCTTCTACAAGGTGAAGAGCACATTGTCGTCAGTAGCAACAAGTCTCAGACATGCACATTCTGCCTCACTTAAATATATATACACACACACGCACACACACACTCACTCGCTTAACACGTACCCACACGGATGCAGTCGTACACGCAAACATACACAGCACGTACCGACACATATGTATTCACAGGTACAAATATGCGCGCCACTCGTACCGATACATATGTAGCCACACATGCGAACACACATACACACACACACACACCACAAAGCCACACACATGGAAACCTGCACACAGCACGAATGCAAACGAACATGCAAACAGACACACACATAGATATACACATACTCACAGAAGTAGGACATTTCGAGCGAGGAGAAAGTATGACGCTCATCTGGTAATTCCAGCACGGGCCAATGATTTGAATTGAAACCACACGATAGCCATAAAAAAGGGGGGCTTTGGTGGAGTTTTCCACTCATACTGTGGGGAAAAGTTTCCCCTCACAATCTCAATCCGCGGGTCCATGGAAATTCTACGAGGAAGAGTAAAGCATTACCCACAGAGTTCAGTTTTTCCAGTAAGCCGATGGTGTTGTCCTTTCCCACACACTACCATGCATCCCGCACTCATTCCGTTAATATTACTACTACCATCTCAGGAATTGCTGCAGGAAATTTGCAAAGTCACGCATATAGTGGAACAAAGGCTAACAAAGTATGATGCTATCCCCTCTCATTCCTCCGCTCACGGCAGTGTGGTGGTGGTGGTCCTCATGATGACGATGTGCAAAAGTTGTGACCCAGTCACCACGGAGGATCACCACCATAGTTTTTCTGCCTCTCAGAACCGTGACTGTGGGAAAAAACTGTGTTACGTCCCACCTAGTATGATTCCGACTGTATCCTCTGAGTATACGAGCGGTATAGAGTGACAACTGTCTGAGAGAGATTTCCTCGTCATTATTAACATAAGGAATTTCAAGTGTAAAAACATTTGTGGCGAGGTGAAGTGTCGGTATGGAGTATATAGGTAGGATCATACGAAGAGGATTAAAACCTTTGAGGATAATGATGAGGTTAATGGGATGAGCCTTAAGAAAGAGCGAGTGTGAGCGTAGGGTGACAGGAAATTTATATGGAGGAAAAGGTGTGTGCAATGTGTGTGAGTGTGTGTGTGCTTGTGCGAATGATTGTGTGTTATTTGCCTCTCTGTGAGCGTATACGTTTAATGCCTCTGTCTTCCGTATGCCCTATTGTGCAGAATGTTGCATTTACACATGATGACCGCTGGTGTTACAGACCTTAATAGAATTTTGATACAAGAATGAAGCCCAGATTAGCACAAGTGGCACTGGCACTGGCATTGGCATTGGTGGGGAAAAGCAGTTAAATGAAAGAAAATCCTACTTTGCTCTTCGCTCTCTAACACACAAATTTTGCATTGGAGTGAAGCAGGCCCATGCCCACAACTGTGCACACATATGCATGCATACATACACAAGGCAGCACCCCGATAGTACAAACACACACACACACACACACACGACAGTCTGGGTTATCATGGGGAATCTTGTACACTCAATTCCCTCAGCCACGGTCGAGTTATAAACTTTATAGTACAAGTTTTGTGTCACAAAAAACCTTGTACAGGTACAACGACTCTGACAGACCCCCTCACACATGCACACACACAAACACACATGTTCGTGCGTGCGTGTGTCTGCATGCGGAATTGAGTCGTGTAGCCTCGAACTTGTACATAGTCCATTCCTGAATTACAGGTCAGGGGAGATTCAATTGTTTTTCTCTATATTTCACTTTTATTTCAAAGTACCATACTCTATACTCCCTATGCATTCGCACTAATTTCCTATATACACTACCTCTCTATTCATGACAACGTGCATGGTAGTGCATACGTGTGTGTGTGTGTTTGTGTGTGTGTGTGTGTGTGTGTATATGTACCAAGTGTGAAAATTGTTTGGGAAAAAAAGGAGGCATACAGAGCATTATAGCATGGCGGAGAAGAAGAAGGTAAGGTAAGGAATATGTGGGTCACTGTCCCACATTTACTACCCACCTCCTCCCTTTTGAAAAAGACGGTTGCTCTGTATGTAACGTTATACAGGTGCCCATGCTCATCAGGCTGGGCGACGGGAATGATGATCATGTTCATGATGATGATGATGACGATGACGACGACGACGACGACTACCACTTCCACTACCACTGTTACTTTACTCTGCCATACTATGGGGGATGACGACGACCGCGACGACAAGGCAAGTCAAACAATTGAGTTCGTGAGTGTCTGTGTGTGTGTGTGTGTGTCTGTGTATGTGTGTGCATTGTAACTGTACTTTTCATTTTTACACGCATTGTTGTACACTGATTATACATACAGGGTTGACACACTTGTTCAGCTCTGAACACTCTAATGACCAACAATGTCAAAATTGTCTAGTATGTACGCACACATTATAAATAGAGGTGTATGCTCTTCGTCCTATCTACTCCCAGCAGAGCGAACCAGAGTATGAATGCGCTACAGGCTCCGCACATTCTCGCACACACAGCGTCTGCATTATGTTTATCCGCTTTAGTATATACTTACTGACTGCGAGTGGGCTCACAGTAAGAGGGGAAAACCATTTGCAGTAAAGTATGCACACAAACTTACACACATGGCTACAGACACACACACACACACACACACAAACACACACTCCGAAACTTGCATATCCGTCTCCGGTCTCGCTTTTACTCACAAGTAGAACACTAAATTCACTACAAGAAAATATCGCATACAATATAATCTTGATCACCATATTCCTCTCCATATCATGTACATCTTCCCACCATCATGTCTGTCCCGCCTTGCGCGCATATACCACGAGCCACGAGGTCTATACATTCCTATCTATTTCGGACATTTTCTCTTCCCATGAGGCTATCTATACATGTACACAGAGAACACTTTGTCGACCACATAGCACAGAGATGGGAGACTTTAAAGATGAGGTGTAGAGATTGCTCACATTCCTTGTAGAGATGGGGGAGGGAGATGGATCATTAATAATTTTTCTTTGTAAATCATACACTAGCATTCGACTTTTTATACGTGCACTCCTAATAATGTCTGTATCGGTCTAATCCACTGTGTTCCTCCAAGAAACAATTTTCGCACATGCATGCATCCACGCTCACACATGTGTGACACATTTTTTTTGTGGGGGGAGGGGGTTGGACGTGCAGGAGAATTCCTCCTAATTTGTCTTTCCAAAAACAAGGGCAACAAGATTTCCCTCCGCGGATGACCCATGCAATAAGCATGCATTTATCACCCCGATTACTTTTTTCAAAACTCATCCCGGTCAGAGATGCTGCTTTATGCCCCCTCCGCGGGCTGATGGAGATCAAGGAACATGAAGATCATTATTACTATTAACTTGCTACTTATAGTTTTTTTTATTAGTCGTAAAACTCTTTCACCTCCTTTTTCGAGTAGTAGAGTTTATCTTGTACTTTTATCCATTTGTCAAGATTGTGTTCCTTCTCCGCTACCGGGGGTGGAATATGATATTTGGAACTTTGATTCACATCTGACCTGAGTAGGGTTACAGGCGGGAGCTGAAGCGTACGGCTCATATAAGAAACTCTGAGGAGCGAATGGAGGAACTTGATCATGACGCGATGGATTCCAGCACCAGCTGACTCCATCCAGCCGCTTTCCGTCTGCATCTTTACACTGAAAAGGGTGAATATGTGGATTCCTTCCAAGAATTTTCAGCCTAACAGACCTTAACGACATCTTTGAGAAAATAGAGAGTGTGTTCACACCTCTGCACATGCTATCAAGCTAATTGGACGAGAGAGAATTTCCAGGGTTCTGCCAGGCGGCACCTTGCCAGGTGCCCAAGCCCGTCATGGCAGTTTACCCACTTGGCTTTTGTCAGTTTTTTCCTCATTATTATTATTATTATTATTATTATTATTATGGATTATGATTGATACGGGATAAAGATTTGTTGGAGGGAAGTAAACCACGGCACGGCAGGGCACTTGGTAAGTAAGTGAGAGCGACAG
>WJFA01001273.1:0-22757 GCA_009870155.1 Pseudobourletiella spinata | reverse complement strand
ATACAACTCTTTTTCCTAAGACCATCACCATCGCTTACCGAAATTACTGCTTGAACATTCCCAAGATTATCGCAGGTCAATTAAACTGTCAACGCGCGACAGTTTATTTTCTTTGAAACATACGCAGGGCACGGCATTAATTAGTCTTCCTGCACCTGCAGCTGGCTTATTCTGTTGATTAATCTCATTTGTGTAGTATGAGGCACATCATGGTCAGGAATCTTCAAAAATTGAAGTGTGTGTAGGAGAACTCACCCTTGTAGTCAGGGATGAGCGGATTATATACCCAAGTAATCTGATTACATTTCAGATCTTTTTACTTACTCTCTTACACCCACTTACTCCATCGGAGATTACAGATGACTCTAATTCTTTACCCAGAGTACAGATTGCAGATTACATAACACTATGATTTTTCATAGCTTGATCTTTGAGATTCTTTGAAATCTTTGAGATTACAGGTGAAAGATTACTATAATCAGATTAATTCTTTCAAGGGGACGTTGTCAGGTGCCCGCGGCGCATGGCGTCGACACCCTATGCAGCGCGCAGTTTGCCCGTTACCATCACTTCTCTGAAAGCGGTAGCTGCGGAAACTGAGATTTGACCCTTCTGGAGGGTCACAAAGTCTGAGGTCAAACTATGAAAATGGGGATACGTGCAAACTGGGAAATCCCATGTTAAAACCATAAGGATTTTCCAGTTATAGATTTCGAGTGAGAGTCCCGATTAATACACTATATACACATAGTGACTCCTGGGACGAAAATTTGCTTCGATTTTTATATCAGAAGGCGCTGAAATCATCAGAAAACTGAAAAGACTGGTTTTGTTAACCCTTCAAGTAAATTATACCCAAATAAAGCAACAATAGAGCCGTTTTTGAGCGTATTTTCAAAAATCACAAGAAAATCAAAACTAGGGAATCCTTGTGGGGTTTAACATGGGATTTTTTAATGAGCACGTACTGCCCCCTTTGCATTGATTAGTCCTCAAAATTTGTGATCCTCTGGCGGGTTCCAACCTGATTTTCCGCACTATGAAAGGTGATGCTTATGGATACGCTCTGCGCTGCATAGGATGCCGGTGCTGTGCGCCGCGGGCACTTTGTAATGTCCCCTTGTTAGATTACCGCTGAGGAAATTTAGTTTTCCTAGTGGAAATTTTAAGTTCAGTAAAAACTAAACTTCAATATTCCAGCTTCATATTTCAGTTAATTACACCCTTGGGTCCTGAAAGCATTGCGGTGGTGATTAATGTTAGGATCCAAAATGTTATACAAAGGGCGGATGATGCGACGTGGAAGATTTGTTATTTTATGTTAAAAGTGAAACTCTTTCGACAACAATATGCATTGTGTTAAACTCGAATTTCCAAGAATGACTTGATAATACTGGATACCGTAACATTTTACAATATATTTGGGATGGGTAACGTATCTGGTGGAAATTCTGGAGTCCTGTTTCTGCGGCCAAATAAAGTTAGAAAAACAAAGCTTATAAAGAATGGGAAAGGCCATTGTGCCGAAAGATTCTTACGAAAACGAATGAATAACTATGACTTTGTATCTGCACTGATATAAGACTTAAGAAGAGCAAGGTGGGCAGAGTTGTGTAATTCTCTTGCTAAAAGTATACTGTCAACTGATAAGTGAGCCCAGGATCGCGAATACTTGAGTATGCCAAGAAATAATTAAAGCGTGGGTGAGCTTTGAGTGATGTCACACTAGCCGTAGCAGAGCTTGGCTAAATATTAGACAACAGAAAGAAGAATTTTGTTAGTGGTACAAACAAACCTGTCTCCTGGGAATCGGTGTAACAATTTTATAATTAAGTATTTGTTGAGGAAAATCAATGCTGATGGGCTCGGTCA
This sequence comes from Pseudobourletiella spinata, assembly GCA_009870155.1. Lineage (NCBI taxonomy): Eukaryota > Metazoa > Arthropoda > Collembola > Symphypleona > Bourletiellidae > Pseudobourletiella > Pseudobourletiella spinata. The sequence continues at coordinate 20,885 of WJFA01001273.1, read as the reverse complement.
GTTGTTGTCTTCAATGCATGTATACAAAGAAATGTATCTTAGAGAAGAAAGATCGTACTGAATCTTCACAGACTGACCGAGTGTGACCCACGCAGCAGGAAAATAATCAATCAATTTATTGACGAAGGGCGTTACCCACTAATTAAAGTTTAGTTTGCAAAAGTACAGAAGTTAACAGTAAAATAATATCTGACTGGGGTGAGCAAAAATATGAGCAGTCTGCTGAAAACTGCACTACCAATTTTCGTTGAATGAGGATTTCTCGTTCCTCTCTCGGGATGATTTTGTTTCCTACGTTATTCTGTGTTTTGGTATTTGCTACTCTAGGTATTCTTCTGGTGGGATTTTCGTCCCTTAAGATCATACCCTAGAAGAATGGCATCTAAGGACAAGGATTTTATTTTTCATTGATTTATCCATACAGTGAAAACTGATGGAAATGATGGAACATGAAGATGGAGCTCCTGGTATTTCATCTGTTTCCCTCAGATTCGATGAGATTCACTTCAAGTAAACATCGCATTTCCCGTATTCAGGACTCCCTCCTCAACTTTTGGCTAGCCTCGACAGTGAAGAACGAAAGAGTGCTAATGGTTTTTCCCTATTTCATTAGCTTCTGATCATATTTGCAAAACGTAGTAGCTCAGTACAGCTACGTAGCATATACGCGAGGGCTACATTAGAATTCGAAAGCTTCGAGCCTTTTCTGGGAATATCCCCTTTGGCACAAAACTAATGGATGAGATTGACGGGGTCGAAGTCCAATGCGATTCATGACCTGCAGCTATTTAGGTTCGCCATGATAGTTTTTTCATTTACGTACATATACATTTGCATAACACCTAATTTCCAGGTTTGTCAATTTAACTGGCACAAAATAACAAATTATTAGTGAAGTCCAAAGAACGCTGGGTTGAAGCACGTCGAACACAAGTGTTTTGACCAAAAATGTTTTTTAAAACACGAAAGCCCTCGTGTGATAATGCCAATTTATGGGCGGAATTCCCCGGTGTGAATCCAATAGGAATGACCAACAAGTCATTATAGTTACAAATACCATTGTAATATATGGCATATAAGACCAAAACTCAAATGCTAACAGTTGAAATTAAAAGCTAGCTGCAAAGTCGGCATTGGCTTGTTTACGTGTACACAAAATTTATTTAATGGCTTGCTGGTGAGCACTCTCCCACTCGTACAATTACCCGCAACTGATACCTCGATTAGGGATTGTCCATAAATGACAATTTGAAGTTCTCGTCAAATACACTAGTTTTCTTCCGATTCATTCGACGCCCCCACAGCCTGATTTTTGGTTCCCATATCAAACATTTTTCCAAAGTGATTCCTTATATGTGAACTATGTGTACATTAACCTCACTCCGATTTAATAAAATAACTTCCGACCATTTACGGGTAAACCATACGTAATAGTCATTAGAAGCACTGCAGCAGCAGATTTTCCAAAATTCCTCTGCTCAGAGAAAATGAGCCGACACGCTAGACGCTAAACGCGATGCTTATCGTGATTTCACCAGTTGTTCCCATGTGTTAATGTATTGACCGTTGGTGGGATGGGACAGGAGGAAATATATGAGTAATTTGAGCAGTTTTGCAGAAAATAAGGAACCGATGATGGTGTGACTTACACGGAGCCCTTACTGTCGAAATGGTGAATAAATATGGAACGCTAGCAAAAGTATTGCACACTTCTCTTCCTCTCACGACAGTCGTTCTGAGAAGGAAGTAATGACTTAAACAACTCCTAAAATTGGGCACATGATTAGTCCATTTGTATGTAATTTTGCTACCTAATCTAAAGCCGTTAGCTTAAGCACGTAATCTTGTGTTCCCTCTTAATCGCCAATGCGGGACTTCCGCGATCTCTCCAGGTACTGTGTTTGTTACAACGTCAGTCACATAAAAGCAAGTTTAATTGAACTTGGTAACTTTCTTATCCATTTCTCGTTCGAAAATGCTAACGAAAGCAGAGTTTCGTAATAACCTTCGTCTTATTTCATTTACATGCATTCTCAAAATCATGCCAATTGAGGTAGACTTTGAAAAAGGGGAAATACGCGCCACGTCGTCGAAGTCGCACAGAAGAATTTGTTTCGCGTTATACACTACCGTTCTTCTCCACGCTGGTTACGTCGACTTCCGATTTTTACAGTCGTTTATTACAGGGAAGGTCCCTCGACATTACCGGATTTTACACTTGAATGTGGCATTCTGCACCACAATTGTTTGTGGATGGTTCGCTCAGTATTTCATTCTCTCGCCAGATATTTTGGTAGCACTTTTCAACGATTTATGCATCGAAGATGGTAAGTAGGCTTTGGGTAATTAGCACAAATAACTAATTTCTAAAGTTTTGGGACGTTGTACCGCAGGTTCCAAACGTGTGAGGAGGATCAGGGAGCATTCTCGGCAGAATCTCATTGCCCTGTACTTTCCATTTTTGGCCATGGCGTCGCTAGGGGTGCTCATCGTTGCGTACACCTATGACTCTAATTTGCCCTGTCTCCTGATCTCGTCCCTTCCAGAGGACAGCCGGAGCAATCTGTTGCTCATTGTGTCACTCCTTGTGGAGTTCCGGTTTATTTTGTCTATAGGTTCTATTCCATCTGTCATTGCTTTCCAATTGCATGTGTTATTTTTCGACAAAATGGCTGAGCTGTTTCGGTATATGCGGAAAAGGCATTCAAGGTAAAACAAAATATATGCATCAAAACTAATTCAGTTCATTTTAAGTTCAAATTGGATAAATCTATAGGGACTGCACCCACGAAATGATGACCGAAGATCTGAGGAAACTACGAAGAGCTCAACTGATGATAAGCTTATTCAATTGTCAGAATCGTCACATCATATTTTCTCTAAAAATCTGTTGCATCACCGTCTGCTCTATTAGCGGCTATTCCGCTATGGCTAACTTCGGCGATAACCCGGCGTTTGGTGCTTTATGCTATGCACTGTTTTTCGATCTGGCTATGGCGTATGCACTGCTGTACGAAAGGGCATTTACTGTGCCACAAGAGGTGGTTCAAACAAAGAGAATTTTAATGCTTCGGGCTCGGTCTCACTTGATGAATAGCTCAGAATCTCGGAAGTTTTGGCTCAATGCGAAGATGATACTTCAATCGATTCCCCCGATAGGTATACAGGTTGGTTCGTTTAATACACTGGAACGGATCTCTACACCTATATTTTTAGGATTCATACTCCAGAATGTAATGGGGCTGCTTGTTTCACTCGGTTAGCTGGTACCATTACACTAGTAAACCTACAAAAAGGGTACTATAAACAGCAAAACCAGAATTTTATCCAAGACCTTCTAATGTATGCACACATCTAGTATATTAGTATATGCCCTTACTTTCTTTTATTTCTCACTTGTTTGGCTGATTGATCCCTACATCTCTCTGATTGGCCTCTGCATCTACTAACACTCAAGCGGCGGAGATGCTTTTACATTCCTCTAGTTATGTTATCACATCATGAATGGTAGAGAGACCTACATCCGCGGGATGCTATAGGCCAAGTTTAAAGACAATCCATGAATTCCTTGCAGCTGACTAGGGCACTGACTAACGTAAGTCATTAGGGCTCTTTCCGCTTTATTTGACCGATAATGGGGTTTGAGCCGAGAATCTGCTGATATGGGCAAAATACTTATCAGACGACCAATATCAGTTGCCGATTTCTGAAATCGGCCGATTTAAAAAAAACAAGGTAGACCATGTCGAAAATTTTGTTGGGAGAATATTAAAACTGTGTGTGATAGCGATGCGGAATGCGGAATCGTGAGAACTGAATCATGCACTGAGTAGGAGGGTCAGTCAGGTATCTAAAACGGATCGGCTCGGGATTACTAGGGTATGCGATGCTCCGCTAGCATACCGTAACCTTGAAGTCTTTCGCCCAACTATCGCCTAATTTAGAAAATATTCATTTTTAAAATTTCAACACCTCCGTTTCTGGGAAAAACATGGAAATTGCGAATTGCCAAAAGGACTTTTATGAGTCAAGAGAGCAAATTTTACGGATGAAGAAATTTTTACCCTCTCAAATTTTCATTGAATTCACCTTCGTCCATGGGCCGCAGCTCCCACAGAGTCCCCTGCCGGGCCTCCGTTGGGTCGGTCATCAGGTTACCTAGGCATCTGGGGACCCCATGCGTTCTTTCTTGTGGCGATATCTTTAGTTCTATCCATCCGATTTTAGTGGGAGGGGTACCAACTGTTAGCTAATCGACTGCTCTTTAATACTAATGATAATTAAAATTTCTAACTTTTTCTATTTACTTTTCAATTTTCTAAACTAGGTGCTAGTTGGGCGAAAGACTTCAAGTTTACGGTATGCTAGCGGAGGATCGCGTACCCTAGTAATCCCGAGCCGATCCGTTGTGGACACCTGACTGACCCTCCTATTCAGTGCATGATTCAGTTCTCACGATTCCGCATTGCTATCACACACAGTTTTAATGTTAATGTTAATTAACACACAACAAAATTTTCGACATGGTCTACCTTGTTTTTTTTAAATCGGCCGATTTCAGAAATCGGCATCTGATATTGGTCGTCGGATCAAGGCGGTTGCGTCGGATAAGTATTTCGCCCATATCAGCAGATTCTCGGCTCAAACCCCATTATCGGTCAAATACAGCGGAAAGTGCCCTAGTGACCAAAATAACTTTGCTGCTGGCTGCTTCTGACATGGAATTAAAGAGATCAGACTAACGAGTCATCGATGGACTCATCTGACGGTCGTTACTAACGACTCGTTAGTAACGAACCTCAGATGAGTCCTTTTTTTCATGTGCCGCAGTCACTGGGCCATTTCTACTGAATGGCCGCAACATTTATTTTGTAATAAACCTCGTGAAGCATTTTGAAGCAGAATGTAAGTATTAGAATATCTGCATATCCTGAATGGAATCATTTTCTGGTCCGAAATAAACTTTAAAAAATAAGGAATCTTGTATCAGTGTTGGCTTAAGCCGTTGAGTGACATCTTGTGGTGAATACGTGAACAGAATTAAGACGCGGGAATTAAATGTTTAGCAGACCCTACGTAGTGTTGTTATGCATTTGTACACAAGCATTTACGGCTTCGTCAAAGCCAGGCTGTTGTTGCCGTTCGACCGGAACGTTGATAAATTTTTGAAATTTTTGAAATCGTAAATAACTTCAAGATGACTCCAACGCCGCCTGATATTGGTACACTACCGGTGGTTGTGCTGGACAATGGAGCGTACACAATGAAGATAGGTCTAGCCACTGATCCGAAGCCGAGGTGAGAAGCCTTTTACTCCACATTGTTTCATAATTTCTCAGTGAAATCTTTGACGGATTTATGACCAGTGGTTATCGTTTCAAATTCCTAGGGTTGTCCCAAACTGCATTTCAAAAACGAAGAGTGAGAGACGTCGCCCGTTTGTAGGCAGCCAGATTGATGATTGCCGGGATACGTCTGGGTTATTTTTCATGCTACCGTTCCAGAAAGTTAGTTGTCAAATGTACTTCTTCAATAAATAGTAATAATGTTTGAATAGTATAATGTAGCAGGACCTGCTTACGTTGAAGAATATCTTCGTCGAACCGTGGTTTATTCTTACTTTTTTATTCTCAATTAAGGGCTACATGACAAACCCAGATCTGGAGAAGACGATATGGGACTACGGATTCGGCCATGAATGCATGAACATTAACCCGCCGGATCACAACATACTGATAACTGAACCTCAGTTTAACTTTACTCACATCCAAGAAGCAATGTGTGAATTATTGTTCGAGGAACATGAATTTAAAGGAGTTTGTCGAACAACTGGTTAGTTGTAATTTGTAATTTCTCAATGTAATGGTAAGCAATAGACTAATCGTGGAAAAGACACTGACTCTGGAATTTTTAAAGGCAACTGAATGTTTTGCAATTTGAAGCAATGAGGCCCAACATTCTAGTGTGAGGAAATGTCTTCTCAAATGGGACATACCCAAAATATAGATTCAGTGTTCCAGATTTTAGTTCGTTTGCTCTGGCCTTAGCCATTATTCTGGATGAATTTTTATGTTTCAGCTCCTCATTTAGTTGATTACAAGTATGGAGTTGAAGAGCCGAAATGTGTCTGCACTCTGGTGGTGGATTCAGGATACAGTTTTACCCACATCATTCCTTTTGTCAACGGACGCAGAGTAACTAACTGCGTTCGTCGAATAAACATCGGGGGTAAAGCCTTGACCAATTACTTGAAGGAAATAATTTCATATAGGTAGGTTTGAATTTTGTAATATCTAAACATCACATTTCTAGACCCTGCAATAGAAGGAGTCAAATTTTGTAAAATTCATAGGCAACTTCATGTTCTCGATGAAACATTCCTTATGAATCAAGTCAAAGAAGATTTATGCTACGTTTCCACGGACTTTATGGAAGACATGAAGATTGCAAGAAAGAAGTTTCCAGAAAACACTATCGTTAGAGACTACGTTTTACCAGATTACACGAATATTCGTCGTGGTTATATCAAGCCGGCTCACGAAATAGGCAAGAAAAGTCAGGAGAATGAACAGGTCGGTTTGCAAAACCTTGTGGTTTTTAAAGTATGTTTCCAGAAATTTGAGACTGATTTCGCTCGTAACTGTCTTCACAGGTTTTAAGGATGAACAACGAAAGATTTACCGTTCCAGAATTACTGTTTCATCCGACAGACGTTAACGTTCTTCAACAAGGGATACCCGAAGTAATCGAAAGCATTGTTAGCTCATTTCCATCTCCGATGCAGTCTCATTTCTACCGTAATATCGTAGCTGTGGGTGGAAACGCCAAATTTCCAGGTTTTAAAGAAAGACTTTATGCGGATGTCAGAAGCAGAGCACCGACCACTTTCGATGTAAATTTGATTGTGCCAGACGAGTAAGTTGATTCATTTGTTCGGAATATGTGTACGATTCGTTTCGTCTACCCAAATGTCTTTTTTTTATTTCAGTCCTACAACTTACGCGTGGGAAGGTGGGTGTAAATTTGCCAAGGATGAGAATTTCCGCAAGTATCTAGTAACGAAGAGTATGTACAGTGAAATGGGATGTCATGCTTTCGCGAAAATAAGTGACGTTTAAAATTTGTCAGTAGAATCAATAATACAGTAATTGTTTTTCCTCCCTTGTATATCGATGGCTAAAATGCAAAAGCCAGCATTTGACTTTTGGCTCAGTTGCAAGACCCACCATATCCACTTTTGATTTGTCAAAAGCTGTCATATCCACAACGAGTTTAATTCCTCCGACGCACACCAGAAAATAGTTGCAACTATTATAAGTTAGTTTCTACAGCTTGTTTTCAATGTAATTCGTAAGGTAGCTTACTAAAATTGAAGTTCCTAAAGTTCCTGACTTCTATCAAACGTGATCTTACCTGTCCGCCTGTTGTTTTCTACGACGCAGAAAAAATAAACGGTTTTGCGTTTAGAAATTTTTACAGTTAGCATGTGCTGGTTTTTTGCAGCTGAGGCAAAAATCAAATGCTGGCTTTTGCAGTTTAGCCGTTAACATGTAACCTGATTCTGTTAGGTCGAAAACAACATTTTAAAAAAAAACATGTGCTCCATAATTGGCATGCTACTAGGCTGCCGTATTTGTGGGAGAAATTTATTGTAGACTCACGCTTTTTACGTAATGACTTCAGTTAGATTGATAATTACAGTCTGTACAAGCGGAATTGCACCCTGCAAAAATTTGAGTGACTATGGCAATATAATTAGAGTTTGCGATCTTTCTCTGGGAATTTCATCGCATGGATATCTTATCTCATTGGTGGTCGGCTGAGGCCATGTTGACATTAATATTAGATGATTTTGTAATTTTGGAATAAATTATCATTCACTGCAATCGTGAGGAGCTATACACACATACATATACATATGTATGAATTCCAATGCAATCGTCACAAGCGAGTTCCGCAGTAGTAACTGTAAATTTCATTCACTCCATTCAATTTTTGACCGGCAATATTCAATATGCATAGCACTACGAAAACGAGTAATAATCAGCCTGCATCAACAAAACTTTCTAAACTGCCAAAAAACTGGCAGAACGTTTCCTGCCACCATCAATGGAGTTAACGTCCTAAAAAATTCGTTCCTAAACAAATTCACCATGCAATTAAAAAGAACAAAACCGGAGAATGCTGTACTTGCCACCGTTACTTCGTACACGTGGTCCTACGTTGATTTTACGACTTTAACAACGTCTAAATCACTAAGCCATTGCTCACATATATACTCGACCGAAGATTCATTGACCGCATGAGACGCCCATAGGCATTTAAGGCCAATGAAAGGAACTAGTAATGACCGTCGACAATAGAACGACATTTACGATAGAAAAATGCTGCCTTTTCGGTTGTCATTTTTCCACCGTATACTGATGTCAACTACCCACTTTCTGAACTATACAGATAATATTACGAATCTCCAGATCAACGTTTGTATATGAACGTGAAGAGAAAACCATTTCAGTGCTTGTTTTAGAGCAAGGAGCAAGTTTATGTGGCATCACGAAGAAGGTGCCCATGAGCGGAGCCTGGAGTAGCGTATAACGACGTCGGGAGTCAATCGAAACGTCATCTACAATTTCTGTACTAGTTTTATCCAATGAATAAGTTCTCAGAGTTTAGCTTTGGCCAATCGTGGAAACTCCAAGATGCCTATAGCTTCTTTCTCCCTCTACTATACGAACTGTTGACTAGTTAAATAGGCCCAAGCAACTTACTAGCGACGACGACCCAACGTGCTTTGTACAAAAAGTCCGTGGAAACATTCTCACAATCAGTCCATCTAAGAACTCTTGAAAGTCAAGAGTGCTGCCAGGAACAACCATAGTAGTGTAAAGTCATAGTTTTTAAAATTATTCTTGCGGTTATTGCGAGTTTGTATTTCGAATTTGGAACTCTTGAAGCTCGATCGAGATCAGTCCAAGTAACGCGTCCGTTAATTTCTGATTCTGTGGTCTCAAACATTTGAGGCATTAGGCATTGAGTTTTATTAATTAATTTCTATACTATTTAATACAGGTAAAAATGGGTGAGCCAGAATATCGAGCCCGTGGTCGTGGCATGTCATTCAGACAGTCAAGTTCCCAATCAGCACAAGATCCCACAGGACATGGTCGGATTGCCCCGTTTTCAACAGGTCGCGAACCGTCAGATGCCACTATATCGGCTGCGGATCAATCATCATGTTCGTCGGTGGAATCCAGATCGCAATCTGAATCCTTATCAATGGCAGGAGGGCGAGTACGCAGAGGCCGATCTCCTGGAAGCAGCAGGGGCAGTCCTGAGCGGTTGAGGGGAACTTTCCGCGGCTTCCGTCACGATGTCGAAAATGTTAGCAAGACTCGGAGGGAAGACCTCGTTTCAAAACAAGGCAGCAGTGGAACCGCAATCCTTCTGCAAGCTAACTATTTCGCACTTTTGAAGATGCCAACTTGGAATTTGCGCCAGTACACAGTCAATTTCGAACCTCGCGTTGCCAGCAGCAAACTGCGCAAAGAATTTTTGCAACAGCACCAAATCCGGCTTAAACGGTACATTTACGATGGCGCCAGCATCGTATTCTCGTCTGATGAAACGGCGGATGAGGTGATGGAGCTTGACTGTGTGGACCGCCAAAATGGTAAATTGCACAAACTCCGGTTGACAAAGGTGGCAGGGTTAGAGATTGGAGACGGAACCCATCTTCAGGTTTTAAATATACTTCTCAGACGGTGGATGGATGTTCTACAATTGGAGGAAATCGGAAGACACTACTACAACATGGAAGAAACTATAACTGTGAGTTTGAATTTTTTTTGAAATGATGAGATTTTGGTGTTTTATATGATGTTGAGATTTGCGCAAATCTTGAAGGCTTGTTCAATGTGATTTTTTTCCATTTAATCTTTAATTACAGGTCACGAATAACAACTTAAAGCTCATTCCCGGTTTCATCACATCATTTCGGCAGCACGAAAACGAAGTATTGCTTTGCGTTGATACAACCACAAAAGTCCTCCGAAATGACACGGTGCTGGAGAATATGAAGGGTTTGAAGTCGTCTTCGAATTACCAAACGACCGCGGAAGAAATGTTGATAGGAGCAGTTGTACTCACGAAGTACAATAACAGGACTTACACAGTCTCGGATATTGAGTGGAACCTGAGCCCGTTGAGCACCTTTGAGCGGAATAACGAGGATGTGACGTACAAACAATACTATGAAGAGCAGTACGGGATCTTCATCGAGGACATGAGCCAGCCATTGTTGGCAACTAAGACCAACATAAGGGAGTTCCACCGTCGGAAGTCAGCAGGGCCGATTTATTTGGTTCCAGAGTTGTGTCACATGACAGGTCTTACCTCGGAAATGCGAGCGAACATGGGACTGATGAGGGAACTGAGCAGGCATTTGCATTTGTCTCCTCAGGACCGAGTGAATGCCATTAGAAAATTCATGGACAGATTATTGGAAAATCCAAAGGTAAAGATTTATTTTAATTCCATAGTATCTGTTGAATTCAATTTTTTAATGGTTACTATTCACATTGTTAAACCGAAAATAATTATTCGTAAATTTTCAGATACAGCAAGAACTGGAAATGTGGAATCTGAGATTAAGTGATCGCCTTATCAACTGCCCCGGCCGAATTTTGCCGAAAGAAAGCGTAGTATTTAACTGCGCCAGCGGAAAGCGGGAACTTGTAAATGAAAAATGTGATTGGACCAAACTATGCCGAAGTAATAACATGTTCAGTATCGGGGAGATGAAAAACTGGACAATAATTGTACCACAGCATGACGCAAAATATGTGGACAGTTTTTTGAAGACACTGATGAAAGTTTCAGGGCCTTTAGGAATGAAGATGTCAAAACCAAATGAAATGTAAGTCGAGCGTACCTCCGTATTGATGATTGTTTTAAAAAAATCCCCTTTCATTAATTTTATGACTGCTGTTTTTAGCATCACTGTGGCAGATGCGAACCCTGGCAGCTACATCTTAGCAATTGATCGGCTGCGAAATAAACCTAACGACTTGGTATTTATCATTCTGGCCACGAACAAGAAGGAATTGTATTCAGCTGTGAAAAGGCGTTTATCTGGAGAGCTGGGGATAATTTCTCAATGCTTCCTCGCTAAAAATCTCAGGAGTAAAAACTTAATGTCCATTGCGACAAAAGTTGTGATTCAGATGAATGCAAAGGTCGGTGGTGAGCCGTGGCTCGTGAAAATTCCGCTACAGGTACAAAGCTTTTAATATTTCTACTTCATGATGCATGACATAATGAACACAATTTTAACATGTTCAACATAATTAGCATAAATCTTAATCCGAACCGGTATGATTGTACCTCAAATTTCATGGTAATTTCCAGAGCATGTTGATAGTTGGACTTGACGTTTACCACCCTACAAAGGCCACCGGAGGAAGAACATTGGCTGCCATGGTGGCATCGATAACCCCTAACCATGGAAAGTTTTTCAGCACCGTTTCCACATACGACTCATGCGATGAGTTATCTTTATGCATCGCTGCGGATTTAATAAGTTCGGGAACCATTTTTATTACAATTAATTTCCGCGGGAGTAAATGTTTCTTCATCGCCCTATATTTCTTCTGATTCCAGAATGTGTCCAGGCTTACCATCAGACGAACAAGGAGCTGCCAAAAAGAATTTTGTTTTATCGAGACGGCGTGGGTGAGGGTCAGTTAGAATTCGTCAGCCAAGCTGAAGTAGCTCAGATGAATGAAGCGCTAAAAAAGTTTTACGGAGACTTTAATGAGCCGATGCCGCGTCTGGCGTTTATTGTTGTATCCAAGAAAACGAACACCAAATTGTTTACTGCAGAAGAGCCGGCACACAACCCACCACCAGGCACTGTTTGTGACGATGTGATCACTTACCCTGAAAGGTGAGTTTCATTTCTTGACTGTTCAGTACAGCTGTTGGCCGTGTTTAAGTGTCCAATGTCACGGCTGAATTTGTTTTGTTTGTATTTTTGTGTTACAGGTATGATTTTAATCTTATTTCGGCGACAGCAGCCCAAGGAACCGTAAGCCCCGTAGCGTATAATATCCTATACGACTCGATGAAGCTGGATCCTGACAAGATGCAGAGACTCACGTTTAAGTTATGTCACATGTATTTCAATTGGTCCGGAACTGTGGCAGTGCCAGCTCATTGCCAGTATGCACGGAAGCTCGCACAGCTCACTGGTCTCTCTGTCGGCGATGCAGTGCATTTCAATCTTTGTTATAATTTACATTTTCTCTAATTTCGAAAGAGCTACCATCAGATATATTTAGCTCGACTACGGCGCTTCCTGAAGCTAAGCAATTATTAATTAATTATGATGTGATGCTAATCAATTTTGTAAAGCATTTGGTTTGGGAAATTGTGACTAACAACTGATCGTATATAATTCTGATACAGTGTCCATTTATCACCTGAGTCGAACATGCGCAATCTGAAATGAAATTTTAAACTAAATGTACCTTTTGGCTTGTGGATTGACTTAGCCTTTCAACTGTTTTGTTTAAATAGCAATTTATGTTTTCTTCATTTTTAGTGAAAAATCCTATGCAGTAATATAAAAGAGTCAAGCCAGAAATTTATACTGCGAAATATGACAATGAATTCTGCTACAACGGAACTGAAAGCAATAAATTGAAAAACTTTCATTGGCTCGAATATTTGATGGAATTACAAAAACATTTTTTGAAACCATTACAGTCAGCAATAGAATCGGAAAAACCCGGTCATATACAGCACGGCAAGCAGTCTACGAACAAACGGTTAATACTCGACACTGTCACACTGATAACGCCGTTCATTAAATGTAGTATGGAATGTGTTAAATGGTAAAATTGAGGTTCAGTTAGGCGTACACATGCAGCTGAGTGCCAGAGTGTGGACTAATACACAATTACATTTTAAAATGAGGCATATATGCTTGAATTAGATTGAATTAACATATCAATGGGATTTAAACAACACAACAAATAATGGAATATCTAGTCCTCTGATAAAAGTCTAATGACAGGCCTTGAATGTTTTTCTTTCAAAATCATGGATACAAAAGGACGGCGATGCGATCAAGTTCAACCTGGGTTTATGAATGAGCACAAATCCCTTAAAGCCGCTATTTCTTCCTCTCGGTGCACTGTACGAAGGATATTTAATGAGCGAGAACACGAGCGATGGAAATGCCATCCATCGTTTCCAACCTCAGGCGTCTTTGCCGATAATAATATTCCGCTAAGAGGTTTTCCGTTGGAAGAATTGTAGTATAGTCTCAACTTAGGCCGCCTTCAACTGTTTCCGAAGCAAGAAAGGTAGTTGACTTGTGCTATTCAAGTGGGCTACTTGGGATGAACATTTTAGTTCTCAAAACAAAATGCCGAGAAACAAGTTTAACTTGACCCTACCTGCAGGTGTTGAAAACTCAGATGGGCGATCGGATTCTCCATCGCCTGGAAGTTCCACTAGTACGGAATCGACCGAGTAAGTTAATATTGCAAAGATATAAAATCTGAATTGGTGGAAATAACTTGATTTAAAAGAAGAATAAATAATCGAAATAAATAACTCTATACCTAAATATGATATTCGAAAACCTTCAACGATGAATTTAATTAATTATTGCAGACTTGATTCACTGGAGGACCTTGAAGAAAGACTGTCTGAGTTAGAGCTTCTGCAGAGAGAGCAGATGAAATTTTTCCTGTGTCAGAAGCAGAAAGTTGGGAAAATAGATGAGGACGATTTCAAAAAATTGGGGGATTTAGGCGCTGGCAATGGAGGTGTTGTCTTTAAGGTTATACACATGCCAACTCGACTAATAATGGCCCGAAAGGTACAGTGAATGGAGCTTTACATTTCGATTTGAAAAGTATAGTTAAGATTTCTCATGTGGTCCAATAAGGTAATTCAAGTTGAGATGAAGACTGCTGTGAGGAAACAAATCATACGGGAATTGAAAGTTCTTCATCAGTGCAATTCTCCATTCATTGTTGGTTTCTACGGAGCGTTCTACTGTGACAGACAAATTTCAATTTTGATGGAATATATGAACTTGGGATCCCTGGATTTGGTTTTAAAAAAGTGTAAGCGGATTCCAGAACATATTCTTGGAAAGATCACTTGTGCCATTTTGAAGGGACTGTCATATCTGCGAGATAAGCACAGCATCATTCACCGGTATAGCACCAAATGTTTTTACATTTGATGCTGCCATCAATCAGAGGCACATTGTGGTGTGAGATTGATCAACATAATCCTTGTTCGCAGGGATGTAAAACCGTCCAACGTCTTGCTGAACTCTCGTGGCGAGATCAAACTATGCGATTTTGGAGTCTCAGGACAGCTAATTGATTCCATGGCAAACTCATTCGTTGGCACGAGATCATATATGGCGGTGAGATTGAATTCTCCTTTAAATTGGTGCAGGTTGTATCCTTGTCTAACGATCAGTTTGGTCATAGCCGGAAAGATTGCAGGGCACAACATATTCTGTGGCTAGTGATATTTGGTCCCTGGGTTTAAGTCTGGTAGAAATGGCACTGGGATTCTACCCTATCCCAGCACCAAATCATCCCAACTGGAGTAAAAGTGTGGCAACAAACGAATCACAAATAACCACCATGACAATAGTATATGCAGTTGCAAAGTAATGTTTTTTGTTTTGATTTCGATAGATGGTGGCTTGTCCATTTTCGAACTGTTGAATTACATTGTCTACGAACCTCCCCCAAGATTACCACCCGGCCAGTTTTCTCGTGGATTTGAAAACTTTGTCTCTCAGTGTCTGCAGAAGAACCCACAATTGCGCCCCGACCTAAGCTCCCTCCTGCGTCTTCCTTGGGTTGAACGCTGGGAAAAGGAAAATGTGAGCGTAGCCTGTTGGGCCCAAGAGTTTCTATCTAACGAGATGTTGCTAGCTGACTAGTTGCTTGACGTCGCACCGCAGTCAGCAATTGTTTTTGTGATAATAATAGTAGCAGTCAATAACCTCCAGAGAAACACTCTTGTTTTTCATTTTCTTGGTTTAATCCAACATATTACCAGTTAATATAAAAATCAGCTCTAAGCTTTAACAAAAATATTTTGTTTCTATACAAATATAACTGTACTCGTGGTAACATGACTGTCAATCTTCCTCTGATTCCGTCGTGATGTGTTCGGGTTCGGATTCGTAGTGCCCTACAGAATTACTCGAGTGTACTTCATTGTTACTTTTTTTTCTGCTGTTAATTCGTCAACGTTGCTGGTAGTTAATCCCTAAAGCTGTTACGCAAACACAGTTTTTGACAATGTCTTTCTTTGGATAACATAAGGACACTACATTACAGTGTATTCTCAGCGGACCAAGTCTCAAGATCTCAGTTAAGTTAGTTGACCTTAGCGTAGACAGTTATCGCTGAATAAAAGGAAAAGGCAGTTTCTGTTATTCGATTTGAGGCACAATGAAGTGAACGATAACATTCAAACGAAGTGTATAACCGAAGTAGCAGTTATTGAATGAGCATACCGTCGTAGCTTCTTTCCCTCCCAGGGCGGCTGTCAACGCAGTTTCCAGCACAACTCTCATGGGGCATTTTGATGCAACTATGACTATCCAATATAATTCAGGAAGCTGTGGATGAATACTGCTCGTCAAAAATGCACTAGATTTTCAAGGAACGTTTTGAGGCACTTAGAAGGTTTGGAAATTCATGAATCTATTCCAGTTATTTCACCCCTTGTAAGCAATATATGAGCAGTTGGCAAGGTCACTTCGTACATCCCCAATAATCATCACCACAACATGGGATCTTTGCATCCTATGAACTGCCACAGTCGCACATGAAAATGCTCCTAAATTTAATTGATAGCTTGATTGGCTTGAAGCCTCCAACAGAATGATAAAGATGCGCCAAATTCCGCTCATACTTACACACTATAGTAATTCGGAACATAAAACAAACAGGTTTCATCAAGTTGGCAAAATTTATTTCACCTATAGATATTATAATAATCACTATACGACCATCATTAATTATATATTCTCTGCCCTTAACTAATACACGTTCAACATTGTCGATTATATCAATTCCGTTTAATAAATCGAGGCTGCCAATAATATTACTCTATGTATAATATAGAGATGTGTGTGTTTGTGTGTTATGTGTAGTAGCCATGCATGATGACTTTACGCCACTACCGTCGTCGTCGTCATCATCATCATCATCATCGTCGTCGTCATATTTGCTCCTGCTCTGTACTTAATTACGGCCGATACTTTACATTTTGGCGAGCGAGGTAAGTTATACATAGCGGGAAAGTAATAATGTGATTGAAGCTAAATATACATATACATAGCATATACTTATATAGTTTTGCGGTGTATAAGACAGCTTGAAATTGCCTCCACATAAACCAGATACGAATTATTCCATCCCAGATTACAGGCAGATTCACGTTACATATATATATCGGCCCGCGTGGTTCTATATAAAATAATGATCATGTCTGTATCTGATTAGGTAACCAAATACGAACGGTTGAATGGATGAATGAATCTATATATGAATGAGCCATAAAAACAAAACAAAACATAAGACAAGGAAAATAAAAAGAACTATATATGTGCTTATCATCATCATCATCATCGGAGAACTGAAGCGAAAAAAATTATGTATGGCTCTTACCCTATAGGCCTACATAATGTTAAATGTTACACAGACAAGTGCCTATACAGTAGTGCTCAACCATGGACCGTACAAATTTTTTTATACTGTTTTCAAAATGAAAAAAATTAAAATAAAATTCAAATGCATTTTTTTAGTATTTCATTTCATCCTTAAAGTAAATGACTATCATTTTTTCGTATTTTTATAAAGTACTTCGAAATGTGTGTAGTAGTAAAATAATGATAATTATTATTGTATGTATATAGCCAGTTCCCCCCAAAAAATTGTTCTTGCATTTTTTTGCAGCAATGCAGTGCATTTTTCTATTTTCCCTCCACTTACATCACTTCATCCCAGTTGTATAACATATATTAATTACAATAATATGATGCTGCAGCAGCAACCAAGTCTAGACGGCTACTACCAACTATGCTTCCCTCATATCATCATATTAGTGCCATCCCAAGGTCTACAATGACATGACTCAAACATATTGATATATTATATTTAATGAATATAATAATAATAACATTTTTATTATTATTACTCAGGAGCACTCACATGCTAATCCAGTCAACTATGCTCAGGTGCTAGACAGCGTGTGTGAATTTATAATGCAGAAATAATTATGAATGTGTATAATCGCTACCGTCCTGAAGCCTCACTCAGCAGACACACTCAAAGTACTATAATTACCCTACGCGGGTTGCTCAATGTGAAACTGTATATAGTGACTTTATAATGAACCACCCCTGCGATTCCTCCCCTCATAAAATACAGGAAACACGTCGTGACGAGTTGAAAATTTTACCAAGAAGAAAGTAATGAGTCAAAATATGACTTGATCTGCGTAATAACGTGTGTGTATGTGAACATTGTATGTATGGTCTGTTCCGATGCGTGCATGTATGAATGTGTGTGTGTAAATGTGTGTGCACGTGTACTGCTCGAGTTTATACGATCTGCGGGAAGAAGTACTTCACAATAGTACTATCAGGTTAATAATAAAGAAAAGACACGGGCGACTGCAGTAGTATATACATATATATATAGACGTGAAGAAGATAGTACGGAAGTTGGAAACACATGGGTCTTGTATAACACTACAAAAATAGTCTATACTCCTCCAACCATAATTGTCAGTAACATATCTAAATGTATCATCACCATAATAGTGCACATAATCATCATCAGCTGGTGGTTCTGTGTATAATCCGCGAACCTATTTGCTATAGCACACAGTACCATATACCCTTCACAATGCTGAAAGATTGTAACATTTTACTACTAATTATCATTTTAATCACGATTATTTTCATTGTATACCTTACAAATTAGTATTTATATATGCATGTATATATGTATATATAGATAGTGAGCAAGAACCAGGAACGGCAAGATTCACTGGTACTGTACCACCTCACCACATATATATACATATAGCTAGTACATATACGCAAGTACAATATATAATACCTACATGCTATGTAACGTGTACAGTATCAAATCCTTACACAGAATTTTGTTCCACCAGTGTAGTTTTTTATACGTACCAGAGACGTACGCGGTCGCGTGTAGAAAATTCGATTAAAATAATTAATACAATGTGCATTCCAGTCTTAATTGAATTGGCTCAGAAAATTTCACATTTCTTGGCGTAAATGTAAATCCCATCTTATCTTCAGATATAATGATAATAATAATAATAATAATGTCTCTCTCTCTCGCCCTCTCCAGCAATTGCTAAATATTTTACACGTGTTACACGTTTTTTTGGCCTCCCCCTCTAATTATCGAAGACAACTTAATCCCAGCCGTCAAAAAGTGAAGGAATCATAATATTTATTTATATGAATCGGAAACTAGTTTTTAGCGCTTCACATTTCTTTCTCAAAATTATTAATTACTATACCACATCCAAATCCAACGGAGGAAGAAGAAAAAGAAGAAGAAGACGGTGAGGAATAAAACTATTTACTATTCACTATTTGAAAACCCCAGTATCACTTCAATGGCCTTCATCCGTGGCTCGAATCACACGTAAGCCTAAATGCTTTTACGCGTTCTCAACGGACTACTTCAAAGAAACACAACAAACAAACAAAAAACCAGTAATAAAACCCTCAAATCGTTGTCCTCATTTTATGCGGAAAGAGACTGTCCTATTACATATGTGTATACATATATATATATATATGTATATATGACCTGGAAGGAAAATTTGGTACAGGAACGGCTATGCTCCTCGGGTTAGTAACAAGTTTGACAAGACGAAGAAGAGGAGGGGTTCAAATAGTATTTTAGACTGGATATCACACCAACAGAGAACAGAGTGGAAACAATAACGCGTAACACAACAGCTTCCTCATGCAATGTTCACCTCATGATATAAGTAAATTATGACAAGTTCAAATGAATAATAATAATAATGATAATAATAATCCTTCGCAATCCATTATCACCCACCTCTTCGAGTGGTACGTTATAATAATAATTACGATAATAATAAAGCTCATCAGATAATTTGACAGATTGCATGTCTGTATCATTAGATTAGTAAGTAAATGTGTGTGTCTCGTCACTTGTTGGCATAATAATATAGTGTGAGAGTGAGTTGCTCATATGCCATCACATAGGATGAGGGCTGGCTGGTTGGGTGGTGACGACGGCGGCGATGCATACATATATGACGTGGGCCAGAATAAAATTTTAAATCCAGTTTAAAATAAAGGAAACAAATTTAAAAACGACGACATAATAAAATTAGGAAGAATATGGCAATCACATGAGTTCCAGTAGTAATCATAATCAATCCACTATTTAAATGCTAATAGTTTAATCAACACCACTACAAGTGTATAGGTTATACTATCATCTCACGGAGTAGAATCATCAAAATTCATCGTGTGTCGTGGCAGATGAACAACTGTCCATTATATAGAATCCTCTACGGCACTCTACGCGACATGAGCGGAGCTCACTCATGTATGGGCGAGAAGAAATGATTATAATATAAGAGACTTTATGAGCAATAACCCCCTCCACTGTCCTTTCACATATACACACACACTTTCACAACAAAACAACAACAAATATTCTGTTCCAATCCCATCATGCATATAGGATCCCTTCCAGCCCATGATGACGATAAATCGTCATCATTTTCCGGGGATTTCCCACGGGTTCCCTCCCACTATTACTTACATATATATACATACATTGATAACGGCAGAAATTCAACTCCACAAAAATGGAAGGTTCAAGGCCAGTAAGTTTTATTTGCTCTCTCTTAAATCTCATGTACCTGTGAGATTCTGTCCAGCGAAAGGCAATAATATTCCCTACTGTCTGTCCACCGTCCACTTACACCAACAACTCATATATGTATATATAGCTGTATGGAACAGAGGGGACCAACGGGCATTCGTCTGGTTAATCACAGAGTGGTTTTCGCACGAAACATATACACTTTTTCATATATCTGGTCTAGTCAGGGAATCCATACAACTTCCACCTTTAAATAAACCACAACCGGATGTCACACTCTCTCCCACAACACACACTTTTCAACTGATCACATGGCGCGGACCTACCCACCTGCTGCTCCTAACACATGCATAATGTCCTTCCTCACCTACAACTATTTAACGTTTCATATATGTACCAACTCCCTCCAAGTAAGTACCCACCCTCATAAGCTGGAAAAATCAGATTTCAAACATACACATTACTACATGACGACGACGACCACAATTCCCACCAACACGCTAATTTTTAGGTAACCACCACATGAACCGATTTCGTTGCAATACTTTTGAGAATGATTCTAAAAAATGTGTGACTGCTCACACCTCCTCAGCCCCGTACCACCAAAGACAACAAGAACTACAACAACAACACTCCTTCCCGTTACCATCAAAAAATCCTGACTTACTTTTGTGCCGAAATACACATGCTAAATCCCTCTGACATATGACGATGATACCTGGGGTGGGGGACTGAGCAAGTTTCTCCAACAATACCAGCAAGTTTGAAGAGCTCCCACACTGACAAATTCAGAATTCGCAAAAATTTTACAGTTGCATCCGTTATCCCTTCAATCTCGAGGAAAATCACAGAAAAGTATATCAATAAAACTTACAGGTTAATCAATGATAATAGTAATAATAATAATAATGATAT